>CM035109.1:42086515-42228466 GCA_020205505.1 Panax japonicus | reverse complement strand
GAATATTCGTACAGGCACAATCATTGGTGGACCCCCACAACGGAATTATTGTCGGATTGAGAAAACGACAAAAATATTTTATGAAAATAACGGCAGAGGTTTTACCGTTAATACTGTTGAACTACCCGGTAGTAAAAGAACAGTAATACGCGTGGTTGTATAGTAGCACACAATATTGATTATTAATACTTACGTGAGAATTCACTCAATTATACTCAATTATTGCTACAGTAATTATTGTATCATATCTCTCATATTATTGATTCTATTATTGTCACAGTATCATCTGCATAATATGTTATTTTATTAATTAAATAATTGAGACGACAAAGTTATTCATATTATTATTTGTAATATTGATAATGTCTAGAAGTTCTGTCAAGAAGAGGTTTGGTCACCTAATTGCGCGCCAATAAAGAGAAATCCTTATCGGAAAGCCCATCTTTCTTGGGTACGACTTGGTTGTTAAATATTGTGAGTTATAATATTAATGATGAATGTTATTAAAATTGAAGTTGTGTTCGGAGTTGAATTTAGAGACGCGGACGTGATATTTGAGTCCGGAACGATGAAATTAGTAAAAATAGTCTATAAACACAAAATTTTCCAGGATTCACTATTTGGTCAAAAAGTCAATAGTTGAATTTTTCGGGAAAAGTCAAACTTCAAAATTTTAAAATTTATATTGTTGATAAAAATAGTTTCATTATGTTGGAATTGTTTGTGTTAGTGAAAATCGACATCTATTCCGATGATAATTGATGTCTGGGTGTTATATTGATAAATCGGGTAATTTATCGGATAAATGAGCAATTAATTGCTACTACTTCACATGCTTATATAACTATTTGTTCACATGTGTGTACTATTGAATCACATTCTTGTACTATTAGGGGAGTTGGTGTAAAATTGATAATACTTGCATGACTATGTTAAAAATGGAGGTATAGATGGAGGTACTATACTGTAATTATTTTTATCACATGATTAGAACTATTGAGTCACATGATTTATTATTGATTCACATTATTTACTATTAGGGGAGTTGGTGCAAGTTTGATAATACTTGCAGGACTAAATTAAAAATGAAGAAAAAGAGGAAGGTATTATACTGTAATATTTTGATCCCCAAAACGTGCAATTATCCAAATTATATTTTCCTATAAATAGAAGCTCATTCTTCCTTCATTTCTCACCAATTCACAAAAAATTTAGAGAAATTATTATAAAAAAAAATTATAGAGAGAAAAAAGAGGAGAAGTCTGCTACCTCACTATTCTAGTATCCAATTTTTTTTAAAGGTGAGGAATATTATTTGTTGTACTCATAGGGAGTATTATTTCTTTTGTATTAATGAAGAGAACTTCTGTTATTCCATTCTTTATTATTTTGTTGGAATAACCTGTATACGCGGGCTACCCTATACTTGGTGAGATTCTTCTATTATTCCGTCTTTATTATTCTGTTGGAATATCTTGTCTGTGCGTTTTACGCCGGACCTGGTTTCGTCTTTATTATTATTCTATTGGAATATCCTGTCTTTGCGTTTTACGCCGGACTTGATTCCGTCCTTATTAGTATTCTGTTGGAATAACCTGTCTATGCAAAGTACTGCATGCATGGTGATTTTTGTTGTTATTTTATTCTTTATTATTCTATTGGAACATCCTGTCGGTGCGAATTTATCCTGACCTGGTTTCGCTATTTAGTATTCTGTTGGAATAACTTGTCTATGCGAAGTACCGCATATATGGTGATTTCTTTTGTTATTCCATTCTTTATTATGCTCAGTTGGTTAAAGTTTTGACTTCTATACTCCATGAAATTAGTGGAATATCCTTGATATTTGCGCTTCATCCAGTATCTTTTCATGAAAATATTCTTCTGAGCATTCTTGAATTTTACTCTACAAAGCAGTATCATGTTGACAATTTGGACATTATTAGTTCTTGGATAAATTAATTCTTGAACTTGTTTTATTGAATTCTTATATCATTGTCATCATCTTCATGTTTATATTTTGTTGAAATTCATCTGTGGCCTGTAGTGCATAGATGGGCTTGGTATGATTATGACTAGGGATTATTCGGTGTAATCATGACCGTAATGTTACAAATGAAGTGGTAAAAGTCCTCATTGGCCCGTAGTGCGTTGATGGACCATTTTTGGTATGATTATGACTATGGATTCTCTTTGGCCAAGGGTGCAAAGATGAATTATTTTATGGCATAATCAGGACCGTTGATGAAAACACGATTATCTTTGGCCTGTAGTGCATGGATATTTCGTGGTCGTGATACTAAAAATATCCGTGTTCTGTAGTACAGGGATGAGTTAATGATGTGGATTATTTATTAAGCTGAGTCTCAACGATAAAAGTGATGAAAAACCTTTTAAATCATAAAAGATAGTAGATTTTATTTTCTACTTGACTCTTTTAATGGATTGCTTGTTTCGCTGCAGTTAAACTTGATGTTTGTTATATTGTATCAGTTTAACACTGTTTAAGGCTAATGATAATTTATTCTGCATTATCTTAGTCATAATATTTCTTACTGGGCTAGTTGAGCTCACCCTTTCTTTCACTGTTCTCTTCAGGAATGAGAACGTTGCGAGGACTAGTCGGGGAACAGAGTGATGTCCTAGATGGTGCATTAGTAGTCCTCACTATTCTGTGAAATAGTGTGATAATAAATGTAATGAAGACTCCATTGAGTTTGTATACTCTCTAGAGGACATTATTTGTATTAAAACTCATAGCCTTTGTTTTGTCGTAGTTTACACGACTGTTGTATAATTAAGTTGTATTTGAATTCTGTACCATATATCTGGCGACTCAAGATGGGTGATGTATACCTAATTTTGGGGGCGTCACAAGTACACCCTCCTTTACAAATAAAATAGAGTCCTCTACTGGATATATCTTACCTTTCAGGCACAATCGTGTAAACCACCAAACTGATACTCACCAAATATGGAGGAAAGGAGAACAAGGTACCCAATTACCAACTATGTGTCTACAGAAAAGCTACCTGGACCTCTCAAGACTTTCTCTAAGGATTTATCCACATGCCAGATTCCAACTACTATTCAGGAAGCACTATCCGATCCTAAATGGACACATGCTATAGAAGAAGAAATGAGAGCACTGTTAAAGAATCAAACATGGGTGTTGGCTCCACTTCCCAAAGGTTGGATGTAGGTGGGTATTTTCTGTGAAACACAAGACAGATGGTTCTATAGAGAGATACAAGGCAAGACTGGTGGAGAAGGGATACACTCAGACATATGGAGTATATTATCAAGAAACTTTTTCACCTATAGCAAAATTGAATACAGTTAGGGTTCTGTTATCTCTTGTTGCTAACTTGGACTGGCATTTACATTAGTTAGATGTAAATAACGCATTCCTTCATGGCGACCTTAAAGAAGAAGTTTACATGGATATACCTCCAGGATATACAACCTCCTTAAAAATTGAGGATGTGTGCAAATTGCAACGGGCATTATATGGATTAAAGCAGTCACCTCGGGCATGGTTTGGACGATTTAGTTTGAAAATGAAGAAATATGGTTCCGTCAGAGTAACTCAGATCATACACAATTCTTAAAACATCAACAAGGCAAGGTAACCGCATTAATTGTCTATGTTGATGATATGATTATCACAGGAGATGACAAGGAGGAAATTGCCAAACTTCAAAAGCAATTGGCCACTGAGTTTGAGAAGAAAAACCTAGGAGGCCTGAAATATTTTTTGGGAATAGAAGTTGCTAGATCAAGACGAGGTATATTTCTTTCCCAAAGAAAATATATCCTAGATCTATTATGTGATGTTGGAATGTTGGAATGTAAGCCAGCATACACTCCCATTATTCAGAACCATAAACTTGAAGAACACCCAAACCAAGTCCCAACAGACAATGATCAATATCAGAGATTGGTTGGCAAGCTTATTTATCTCACATACTCGTCCAGATATAGCTTATGCAGTAAGCGTTGTAATCCAATTCATGCATCGACCTAGTAAAGATCATATGGAAGCAATAATTTGGATCTTACGATACTTAAAATCATCCCCAGGAAAAGAATTGTTCTAAAAGAATAATCATCTTAGGGTCAATGGCTATACAGATGCGGATTGGGCAGGAAATGCTACAGATAGATGATCTACCTTAGGATACTTTACATTTGTTGGAGGAAATTTGGTCACTTGGAGAAGTAAGAAGCAAAAAGTAGTGGCTCTATCAAGTGCCGAAGCAGAATTCCGTGGGATGGCAAAAGGACTATGTGAACTTTTATAGCTAAAAAGACTTATGTCTGAAATAGGTTTCACCCCTACCTCTAAGATGGACCTTTTCTGTGATAACAAATCTGCCATTGCTATTGCACATAATCCCATACAAAATGATCGAACCAAACATGTGAAAGTTGACAGACATTTTATTAAGGATAATTTAGAATAAAAAATAATCCGGTTTCCATTAGTGATGTCCAATGATCAACTGGCAGACATTCTGACAAATGCAGTATCAAGCAAAGATTTCTACAACTCACTAGACAAGTTGCACGTTGAAGATGCGTTCACTTGAGGGGGAGTGTTGGCGTGAGCTGTAGATTAGAAGACAAATGAGAGGAATTATAGTGAAGATGTAAAAATGATTCCTTCAATTAAGGGTCAAGGATTTCACCCATGATCCTAGCCTTGAGTTATGTAACTGTCCAAAAATAGAGAGTAAAATATCTCTATTTATACCTATAACATTTCTAGAAAAGAGATGTAGAAAAATATGTTCTTTTTGTCAATTTTGACTTGTATGTTGGTTGTTGGGATGTATATGTACGTGTTATTGTTGGGAAAACTGGTTGAAAACAATTATAGGTACAAATTGAGGTTTTAAAAATTTGGAAATTGCAACAACAAAAAAGAATATTATAAAAAATATTCTTGGCGGAATAAGCTATTTTTAATGAAAATTCCGTCGAAAATAATGTGGATAAATTTAATTTGAAACTAACACGTGAAAGTTATTTTCGACGAAAAATTATGTTGGAATTAAATTCCGTCAGAAATAGCTTATTTCTGACGGAATTTTCGTAAATAAATAGTTAATTTTGACTAATTTTTCGACGGATTTAATTCTTGTAGTGTTAAACGTACATGTTTCTGACATTTGTACAAACGAGATGTTTGGCTCTTTTCAAATTCAGATTGTGGATTATCTGAAGTACAATATTCAAAAGATTAGTTAGTTTTTGACTTCAGATATAAATCGCATATTCCGTGTATTGGGCAGAAACAAGTGAGGACAACAAAAGATTGTATCAGATTGTAAACGATCGTCAGGTAGGGGAGATAACATATACTTATTATATGTTTCCACATTCTGGTCAAGTTTACCGACAAATTTTGAGATATTTTATGAAACAATTCGGGTCAAATTCTGAGTTCGGAATAAATCTTGGATCAAATTCCAAGTCCGAATCGAATCAAATCTATCCAAATAAGGCCTCAAACCACTGGCCCAATATCCAAATTCCAAGTCCGAATCGAATCAAATCTATCCAAATAAGGCCTCAAACCACTGGCCCAATATCCAAATAAGGCCTCAAACCACTGGTCAAAATGTCATGACTTGAAGGTACTATTGGTAGTAACCTTAAATTTCTGACGTCCCCTGACGTCCCCTACCGGCTGGCTTCGTGTTCCCACCTCCGGACCTCCATCTCTCCATTGTGGGATAATACCACCAGTCTTCGTGTCCCCACCTCCGACATGGGTTATCTAGCTCACCACAGGCTCCCAAAAAGTCATGACTTGAAAGTACTATTGGTAGTAACTTTATTTCCTTATATGCAGACAAATTTTTCCACCTATCTTTCGATGTGGGACTGGGGTGTTACATTTTATGTTCAAAAGAATTTCTCAAATTCTTGAAAATATGATTATCACGAGATGGACAATAAAAAGATGTTAATTAGGTAGATCTGGTAAAGCATCGTTTAATTGTTGCTCCTATTCCGGCTGCATGCAATGCGATACAATCATTTGGTGACTGATCTAAATGAGTTAGCTAGCTGCTAAAGGGTGTCATTCAGTTTAAGGTTACAAAATTGTGCTAAAATTGAGTGGAAGAGACAACAGGTATGATGATGAAGTTAACACAAAAGAAGAGGTTGAAGTGGAACAAGAGGATCCTGCATCACAGATTTTACCACCGATTATACTTCTCAAACAAAAGCCTGCAAATAAAAAAAAAACATTCAAATTTAAGAGTGTCATCGAAAGAGTGTACAAAGGGGTTGGTTGTTTTCTGCTGACCCTGACCGACGGAATCACTGACCGCCATTTAGTTCATTTGTTTTTTTTGAAAAAAATCGTCTGAATGACTGAATCGGTCGGTCATTTAGACGATTTGGGCTGAATGATTTAGTTCTGTTTTTTTGGATGAATGGGTTGAATGAACTGTTGAATGATTTTTTTTATATATAATATTAAGTAATATTAAATAAATTTACAACAATTTTTTGAATTTTTTTAGATAGGTAAAATAATAAAAATTTGTTATTTAGATGTTTCAAACATGTCAATTATCAAACAACTTTTTTCATTCAGATTCGTTCAGTTTTTATCAAACACCCCCCAAGTCTTATCGAAAATGTTCAATTTGTGATTTATTGACCAATCATGATAAGCAAAAATCACTATAAAATGTTAGGCATTCCTAAACAAAAATCAAAATAAGTGTAAGGTTCATGTATTTGGCTATTTATTATTGAATGGAAACTAATGGTTTTGAGTCATGTCATTGTATAGGTTAAAAATGAGATAAGGTTTTAAATGAGAAACAAATTCTCATCTAAGTTCCTGTATCCTTCCGTCTGTTAGAGGGGCGGAAGGGAGAAAATCCTAAACTAAGTTCTTGGACATTTTTCCGCCGGTAGAAGGGTAGTATTAAATATGAATGAGGTCAAAATATAAATAGATAAAATTATAAAGAGTAAAATACACTGACATTCCTTGTAGATAATCATAATAACACTCACCGCCCTTCTAGTTTTTCAAGTAAAAGTTAGTATCCCTCTAGTCTACAATATGTAACATTCACTACTCCTAGTGTGGTTGACCAACTAATATTTAAAAATATTTTTAATATAATGTCTAATACACCCTTCAAGTTATAATGTTTAACTTCTCCACTAAATATAAATTTGTATATCATAATTTTTACTTTACTTGATCTAATTAATTAAATTATGAAATTGTGCAATAGATAACATAAAAGTCAAAAAATAATAAATATTCATTTTATCAGAAAAATAAAGTCATACAATTTTTACTAATTAAATTTCTCAATTATTAAAATTTACGTGATATATATTCAAATATTTTTTTGTAATTAAAAAGTATAATATTAATAACCATAAAAATTACAAATTAACGCAATAAAATAATAATAATTATTTTTAAATATTAAAATTTACGTAAAACAAACTTATTACTGCAATTTAGACGAATCTTATTACTCATATAAAAAAAATATTAAAATTATATTAATTATTTTTCTCATATATTAAACTAAACACAAGTCACACTTAAACATAATAATTTACACTAAAAATGACAAATGTTGTTACCAAAAAAAAGAAAAAATATACTAAAAGAATTTTTTTTTTACAAGATAGAGGTAGTAATAAATATAATTATATTTTTTTTTATTTAACATTGCATAAAAACAACGTCAACTGTATACTAAAAAAATGTAATCAAAATCACAAACATCCCAATTTTTTATATATACTCAATAAAATTTAACATATAAAAATTATAATATGAAACTAGAAATTCAAATAATATTTTGTGTTGTTAAGCACCAAAAACTAAACTATCAATATACTCAATCACTCTAATTAGAATAGCTTCATTAATAATTTAATTTAATTTTTTTTAATATTTGTATCACTTATCTAAAAATATATGTTAATTAATCTAAATTAGTTTTTATAAGTTACCAACAATTTAAATGAGATAGTTTTAATTACAAATAAAACTATAATTAAAATGTATTGTATTAAAAAAGGATAATTAAACATATATATATATATATATATATATATATAAATTATTTAGTAATTAAAATTTGATAAAATACAAAGGTAAATATGTAACTTTATCTATTTAGTCAACCCTAAAAACTTACAGGGGTACTAACTGTTACTTAAGAAACTAGAGGGGAAGTGAGTATTATTATGATTATCTATGATTATCTAGAGGGAGTGTCACTGTATTTTACTCAATTATAAAATACTCATATCTAATTTTTATATCTAATAATCATGTTCGCATAAAAAAACTCATTAAATATTACTAGTATATAACATGGAGGTGTATTAGTAAATCCCCCATCCGCCCCCTTCAAGTTCGTCTGCTGCCCTTTAGAGAGGCAGTGTATTAAATTCAACTATTAGATCCCCATTTCAACGAGGTGCATACGGCGACGGCTTTCTTTGCTATGACGACTGTTCGTCATAACCAGTTTATCAATATCTATCTAATAAAATACAAATGATTTTGAATTTTTCGCTCACTCAATAAATCATCTGGGCCGTCCAAAATTTGGGATAAATCTCACCGTTCATACATCTATCAAATAAAATACATCTATCTATCTAATAATCTAATAATAATTTAATAAAATACAAATGACTTTAAATTTTCCGCTCACTCAATAAATTATTTTGGTCGTTCAAAGTTTGAGATAAATCATATTGTCCATACAGTGCCGGAGGCACGGGACCCAGCTAGTATATATATATATATATATATATATATATATATATATATATATATATATATATATATATATATATATATATATATATATATATATATATATATATATATATAAGGAACGGATCATGTCCGGACTCCTGCATTTTAACAAAATACGGACTTTTTTTTGCCTTTTTTTAAACAACTAAAAAAAGTTTAATATTTTATGGAACTGGAATTTTTCCATAATACAGTGTTTTGGATGTGATTTGGATACATATAACAAAATATGTCTGTACAGTTTTGTTATATGTATCCAAATCACATCCAAAACACTGTATTATGAAAAAATTCCAGTTCCATAAAATATTAAACTTTTTTTTTAGTTGTTTTAAAAAAAAAAAAATATTTGGTCCGCATTTTAATCAAGTCCGGACTCCCAGACCTGATCCTGGTTTTATATATATATATATATATATATATATATATATATATATATATATATAATTGAGTAAATCCTTAGTTCCGTTAGAAATAATTTGAAATATTCCCCGAAGATAATAAAAAGTTGAATAATATATACTGCATTAGTTCAATTCGTTTGGTTAAATGAAAGGTAAAGATTTATTTCATTTTGTAGGACATTTTAATTATGCATTGCTTTTTTATTTTTTATCAACTTTATTATACTTTGGTTATAGCAACAATAAAACCCGTTTTTTGTTTAATACGAACTTCATACTAAATCGTAAAGAATATGTCTTAACATTTCTCCTTGAGTAGTTAACTTTTCAAAGTGGGTTAAAAATACTAATTTTGTATCATTATTGCTTTCACTGAGAGCTCATACTTGCGAGTTGGAGCGCGTATACAGGCCGACCTCCATACTAACCATAAGCATTAATCCCACATAAGTTGCAAATGCAATTTGGTATAACTAACTTTTCAAAGTGATTTAAAGAGTTAAGGTTTGTATCATTATTTTAAGGCATTTTCTCGAATCATTATATATAGACATGACTTTTACAAGTTAATTAATTTTATTTTTTGCTTATTGTTTTAATATTAAAATTTGCAATGACACACTATAAGTATAAGCTTATAAGAACTTCTTTTTCTCATAGTTTTTTCAATACATTTTCTTTACAGTAATAAAATTCTGGGGAAGTATTACTATTAATTATTAAAGTAATATGAATACTGTTAACGCCAAGATCTTTTGCCACGTCCCAATCACGTAAGACGTCCTGATCCTGCACAGTAAACACGATAAACACCTCAAGCTTGACGGCGGTTCCGTCGGGGGATAGCTCAGGCGTGAGAATTAGTAGATGTTCACAAGGTTAACAATGGAGGAATGTAATGTCTAGTGTCTAGAGATATAATAATAATGCTTGATCGTGTGTATGGGTGAGAGAATATGAATATATTGAAAGATATGAGAGCTTACCTTTTAGATAAAGCTTCCTTGCTAAGATATACTGTCCCTGCATGAATTATCGTGCCAACCACTACTCCCTGACACCCCCTGATCTGATGGGTTCTGCCGACTGCATATGGTTTATCTACTGCTTTTGGTCACTGTTTTATCCCGCCGGTCGACTATGATCCCATCCACATTAATGCATGGCAGGAACTTTGGTCAACTATAATGTTTTTTCATCATCACAAATCAAAGATAATGGATATTAAAATGTCTAATGGGTCAACCTATAGATCCGACCCGGTCCTATAGGATTAAGTAAAGCTGGTACAATGATTGGGCCTCATCAGCCCCATGACTTAATTATAACAGCCCAAATAGATTAAATCAATAAAGAAGCCCAATTTACCCAGTCCAAGATAGGAGAAATATCATGACCCAACATTGCCCCCTAGTTTTTTGTTAAACAGAATGTTTAATGGAAAATTATAAGTGGTCCAGGATAATTTACTAAAGGCTAATGATAGGAGATAATTAAAGTGTACGAGATGAAAGGAAGAATAAAAGGAAGCCCAACCCAGGAAGGCCCAATCTAATAGATACATGAACCCGGAACCGGACCTTTACTATTCAAATTATGAATCATTACTATCATTTAATGAGCCGGCCTCTGGGTAATGTGTAACCGCCAGTACAAAAGGCAACTTTACCAATTTTGACAATTTTACCTGTTCATTTGAAATTTGAGCGCCTTCTGAACTTTCTGCTCCTCTGCACTTTATTCTTCCTTCTGAAAATCGTCAATAATGGCCTCCCAAAGTCCTGATCAAAGCTCTCCTATACTGGCAACCCCACTAACCGTTGTTCCACCGAGCTCTGTGAGTGCTCGCGAAGGATCATCAATTTCGAACCCAAAGGGGGTGAAGTCCAACAAGAATGCACCTCCAACAAACCCTAAGTCTCCCTCTGAGTATTACAGGAGCACAGAACGATTCTCGAACGCCAATACCCCCTCTATCATCACAGAGGAGGAACTGAAGAAGATCCGGACTCGGTATCACATTCCGGACACCCATGCTGCCAGGGTTCCGAGGTCCGGTGAAAAGATGTTCCAACGGCCAGAGGGTTGGACGGCCGTTCCTGTGACTCTGCTGGAGAAGGGGGTTCGCTTCCCCTTACACATTTTCATAGTAACCTTGCTAGGGTTTCTGGGAGTTGGGTTCGCCCAATTGGTTCTGAACTCCTACATCCATATCCTAGCTTTCGTGGCCTTCTGTCATGAGTTGGGTGTGGAACCCTCCTTGGACTTCTTCTTCACTGTGTACAAGATAATTCAATCCAGGGAGAAGGGGTTCAAGGCTATCAGTAAGCATTCTCCGAAGTCAGGAGAAAAATTCGAGAGACGTTCACTGGTAAACACTCCTTCGAGCAACAGGGGGTGGCACGAGAAGTGGTTCTTTGTCAGAGGTCCCGAAATCTCTTCGATACCGGATTGGGCCACTGATGAAAAAATTTCTGCTGACTTCGGGGACATTTCGGAAGAAAGGGAAGTAGAAATGATGGGATTTTTTGACAACTTTCCTAAAGAGGAATGGAAATACGGAATTCTCTCAAAACAAGCATGGTTATACGACCATAAATTGTCTTTGATCAAACCAAGTTCTGTAGAAATAAGAGAACTCGAAGATTTTTTATCTGGGAAGTCTTCGGAAGTTGTTGAAACCGTAACAACAGAAGCTGTTCCCGAAGCTGAACCAACCCCAGAAATCCACACGGATGAGTTCGGGGCTGACGAACCAGAAACCGAAGAGGTTCCAGTTCCCGAAGAGACCCTGCATCCTCGCCAGAAGAGGAGAGCAGTAAGAAAGCCAAGATCAACACCTTTGCCACCTCCCCCTGCACCTACCCCTGAAACCGAGCCATCCAATGCATCTATTCCCCGAGGAGGAGGCTTATTAGATCGCCCTGATCGAAGAAACGTCCTTCGAATGAAAAAATTAAAGAGCAAGGTAACACCTCTGACGGCCGAAGATCTTAGGGTGCCTCCGTCTTCCATCATCCCCCCCTTCGTACCGCCTGTAGAAATGCAGATGACCGAAGATGGTGATCAGGATGAAGTCCTCCCAACTTTGTCGAGGAAAAGGAAGCGCACTCCTGAAAGCCCTACACACTCTGCATCGGCAGTTCCCTCCGAGGAACCCCATCAAAATAAAACCCCTTCACCTGAAACCGTATATGCAGACCCTGATCCTGAACCTACCCCTCCCGAGCAAACCGTTCCTTCCCCGAATAGGTTGAGACCTTCTCCTGAAAGAGCCGGTCCTTCAGGTCAAGGTTATCATGCCGAGGCCATGGGGTCTCTGACTTTGTGGCCTAAATTCAATGCTAACTTTCCATTCGACCTGTTCGGGGCCTTTGTGAGGGATAACGATGATCATCGGTTCAGTGATCATACAGATGGGAATCTGTTAGTTCTTCACTGCCCCGAGTTTCGGTGAAGGATCGTTTGGGTCCTTCTAAAAGTGCTCATGAGAGCACGGCTTCTAAGCATAATTCAGGAGATCTCCGTCCGAAGATCCACGGTGGAGCCAGACGAAGATTAGTTTTTGGTGCGGATAAAGAGCGAGATCATGATCAAAGACAGACGGAATGCTCCCCGACCAAGACGTATCACAAAAGTGGTCAGGAGGATAAAACCGCCAAGTTGACGAAGATGGCGGACGAAGCGGATAAAGCTTTGGAGGTTCTATTAAAGCAAAGGGAGGATATAGCTGAGCAAATGCTTCGGGTGGCAGAATTAAGGGACGAGGCATCCAACCAGGTCCGGTCCGAAAGACGAAGTAGGCATAAGGAGATACCACGGCGAGACGGTAAGGAGCCGGAGCATTCCGCACATGTTTCTCGAGAGCGTTCCCGAAGTAGGAGGAAATCGAGGAGTAGAACTCCTGTGGCCTCGAGGAAGGCATTGGTTGTCATAAGTTCTCAGCATCGAGATGGCGATAGACGGAGAAGCAGATCGAGGGAGGTCGTGCCCGAGACTGGAGTACGAGACTATCAACAGGATCATTCTCACAATAAGAACTGAGTTGCATATCGCAGTAGATCAAGAAGTCCCGTTAGGGCATTTGGATCGGCAAAGGAAGGCCGATCCTCTCAAAGGTTGAATATTGATCACGAGAAAGAAATCTCCCCACAGCCTGAAGGCGTTGATTTTTTGGTGAAGGAGTTAAAAGAGCTTCGTAAGCAATTGGCTGAAGTCCAGCATGTGAAGGACGCTCCGGGAAAGAAGGCGTCCCCTTTTTCCTCAGATATCCTCAAGGAAAAGGCGGATATTACTAAAAAACTTCCTCGTATGGAAAATTACGATGGGACCGGAGATCCTTATGACCATAGCCAGGCGTTCGATAGACTAATGGACTATTATGACTTTACTGATGCTGCCAAGTGTCACACTTTTGTTACAACATTAAGGAAAGATGCCAGACAGTGGTTAGGAACTCTACCTTCAGATTCAATATCCTCGTGGACCGAACTTTGTGATAAGTTCCATGCCCGTTTTAGAAGTAACCGAAGAAGAGGAAAGCCCACGGGTTCTCTGGCACAGGTCCGGCAGTATACCAGTGAATCTTTGGGACAATATGTTAAGAGGTTCCGAGAAGCAGTCGGGCAAGTATCCGACCTTAATGATCTCCAGGCAGTGGGATTGTTCCAGAATGGGCTGGATCTGGTTAAATCTGAGAAGTTGGTGAAAAAATTGATGTTCCACCATCCGAAGAGTTTGGCCGAAGCCTTCGACAAGGCAGAAGGCTATATTGTTGTGGAAGAGGCCATGAACAGCCTGAAGCATCCTCCTTCAGATCAATTGAAAGCGATAATAATTCCTAAAGTCAAAGTTGATCAGAGGAGGACAGGGGGGTATAATGACCGATCGGAGGGCAATTCGAAGAAGAATAATAATTCCTGGCGACAAGGAAACAGTCGTCCCCCTGTTGCAGCCCCAAAGGTGAATAAGATCTATACCAAGTTGAACACTGATAGATCGATAATTCTGGACCAGATCCGAAATCAGCCTTTCTTCGAGCCACCCCGCGATAATTACCGAACGGGACAGGGTAATTCTCGTAAGTATTGCGGATATCACCAAGCTGCGGGCCATGATACTAACGAGTGTTGTAATTTAAAGGATTTTGTAGAAAGGAAGATTAAAGATGGCTTATTGGTACAGTATGTGGCCGTTAACAACCAACCAAATGTTAACCGTACTGTCCAAACGGTTCAGACGGTTCCAGTACCGCCTCCAAGGCATGTTGTTGATGTTATAACCGGTGGATCTGGGGGGAAGTTGATAGGAAAGAAGAGAAGGACTTACTTGGACTCGGTCATGACGGTGACGGATGCTCCCCTAAAGATTGACAGGCCATTTCCAGGAACCGTTATATCATTCACTGACGATGATTATCCTTCAGAACCTATTGATCCTCATGAAGGGGCCTTGGTCATTACGGCACAAGTGGGTTCGGTGGACATGAAGCGTATGATGGTAGACAATGGGTCTTCGGTAGATATTTTGTACGCCCATGCCTATCAAAGGATGCATCTCGATGGACAGAAGATGGAGGTCGGGCAGGAAGCTCCGTTATACGGTTTCAGCAATGATCTGGTTAAAGTTGCAGGCACAATTGAACTCCCGGTTATCTTCGGCACAGCACCCCAACAGGTAGAAATAATGTGCAAATTCTATGTTGTGCACGTAGATTCAGCTTATAATGCTATCCTGGGAAGACCTACCTTGACTGCTCTCCAAGCAGTGACTTCCATCCCTCATTTCAAAATCAAGTTCCCCACGTCGTATGGAGTAGGGGAGGTGACTGGGGACTTGGATCTAGCTCGTCGGTGTTACCGGAATGCCGTTATTTCCTCTGGAGTGGGGGTCAGCAAGCAAAAACAGACTATGGCGATTGAGATTGAGCCCTTCACTGAAAGTAGTTCAGAACCAATGGTTATTCCTGAAGGAAGTACGGAAGAGGTCGAGTTGATCGTCGGAAAGACAGACAAAACCGTAAAGATTGGTTCGGGGCTACCAGAACCTCTTCGGACGAACCTTATAGAGCTCTTACGCTGTTATGCGGATATTTTTGCGTGGGAACCGAAGGATATGCCTGGGGTAAGCCGTAAGATTGCTGAGCATAGTTTGAATGTGGACCCCTCTAAGAAGCCAGTTCGACAAAAAAGGCGGATCTTTGCACCTGAACGACAGAAGATCATTGACGAGGAAATTGCGAAGTTGTTAGCTGCTGACTTCATTTATGAGATTGATTATCCTGAATGGATGGCGAATGTAGTTTTGGTGCAGAAGCAAAATGGAAAGTGGCGGGTTTGCATCGACTACACAGACCTCAACAGAGCTTGCCCGAAAGACTTTTATCCTCTGCCCCATATCGATCAACTCATCGATGCTACTTCGGGGTATGCTTTACTAAGTTTTATGGATGCTTTTTCAGGTTATCATCAAATATCCATGCTTAAGGAGGACATCCCGAAGACGGCATTCATTACACACCGTTCGGTGTATGCCTATAAGAAGATGACTTTTGGTCTTATAAATGCCGGAGCCACTTATCAAAGAATGATGAACTTCATCTTCGACAGGCAGCTGAGGAGGAACATGGAGGTCTACGTCAATGATATGATCGTAAAGAGAATGCAGATTCATAAACATTTGGACGATCTAGAGGAGTGCTTTCAAACCATTCGTCATCGTCAACTGAGGCTTAATCCGGCGAAATGTACTTTTGGCCTCGGTGCAGGAAAGTTTTTGGGTTATTTGGTCAGTCAGAGGGGCATTGAGGCAAATCCGGAGAAGATCCAGGCCATTCTTGATATGAAGACTCCTCAGTCGTTCAAGGACGTTCAACGTCTGACTGGCAGGATTGCAGCTTTAAGGAGATTCGTCGCCAAGTCTGCAGAAAGGTGCCTTCCTTTCTTTAATACGTTGAAGGGGCCGAAGAATGCGAAGACGTTCCAATGGACTTCGGAATGCGAAGATGCTTTCCAAGGCATAAAAGAGTATCTTTCTTCTGCTCCTTTATTAGTAAAGTCCGTTCCAGCGGAGACCTTATATCTATATCTTGCAGCAAGTTCATTAGCGGTTGGAGCGGTATTAGTTCGAGAGATTAGTGGAAAACAGCACCCGGTTTACTATGTCAGTCATGTTTTGCGAGATGCTGAGACCCGATATCCAAATATTAAAAAATTTGCCTTTGCTCTAATAATTGCCAGCAGAATGCTTCGACAATATTTTCAAGGTCGGCTCCTGATCGTCTACACGGACCAGCCATTGAAGAAGGTATTGGGAAGACCAGAAGTTTCCGGAAGGCTAGCAGCGTGGACTATGGAGCTGTCACAGTTTTTCATCGAATATCATCCCCGAACAGCTATCAAAGGTCAGGCCTTAGTCAATTTTATTGTTGAATGTACGTTCACCGAAGCTGATGTAGAACTGCCAGAATCTGAATCATCTGATCGAGCAGTGGCGGTCCTTCAACAAGGACAGAGTGCCTGGACTCTATATGTGGATGGTTCTTCCACTTTGACTGTTAGTGGAGCAGGAATTATCTTGACAAGTCCAGACGGATTTAAAGTTCAACAGGCCATCAGATTCGGGTTTAAAGCGACAAACAACGAAGCTGAATATGAAGCCGTGTTGGCAGGTGTTCGATTGGCCAAGAGTCTAGAGGTTCAGAAACTCATCATTTACAGTGACTCACAGTTGGTCGTCAAGCAGCTGTCCGGAGATTATGAGGCTCGTGGAACTCGAATGATCAAATATTTGGCGGAGTTAAAGGACCGACTTCAGTATTTCGCTTCTTATGAATTTCAGGCCATAGAGCGAAGTGACAATTCCATCGCCGATGCACTGTCGAAATTGGCTACTACAAATATCGATGTTTTCAATGGATCAGTTTACTTAGAGATTCTGCAGCAGCCGAGTGTTCTTCCTCAAGCAGTAATGTGTATCGAGCGATCTAACTGCTGGATGACCCCCTACATCGAGTATTTGGCAGATGGCGTCCTACCTTCGGATCAAATGCTGGCAAAAACGATCAAGTACAAAAGTGCCAATTTTGTCCTCATTGATGGAGATTTATATCGATTGGCCTTTTCATCTCCTTTATTGAAGTGTCTGGTCCCGTCCAAAGCGGAATATGCTCTTCGGGAAGTTCATGAGGGTATTTGTGGAGATCATATGGCTGCTAAGTCTCTAGCTTACAAAGTACTTCGGCAAGGATACTATTGGCCTACGATTTTTAAAGAAGCAACGGAGTATGTCAAGAAATGCAAAAAATGCCAACTTAATAGTCCGATTCCACATCAGCCACCTGAAGAGTTATACTCGATTTTATCTCCTATACCCTTCGCTGTCTGGGGGGTAGATATATTGGGTCCGTTGCCTAAAGCTAAAGGGCAGGTTAGCTTTGTCATAGTTGCCATTGACTACATGACCAAGTGGGTAGAAGCGAAGCCACTTCGGTTAATAACGGAGCAAGAATGTCTAAAGTTCGTAAAAGAGTCCGTAGTGTTTCGCTTCGGAATTCCCAGAGTTTTGATATCGGACAACGGACGCCAGTTTGTGGGATCAAAGTTCGAGGCATTTTTGAAGGAGCTGGGAATTCAGCATAAGAAGACTTCGGTGGCTCACCCTCAGTCAAATGGTCAAGTTGAGGTGACCAATAGGACGCTGTTGAATGGGATCAAGCGCAGGCTGGATGAAGCTAAAGGAAGATGGCCAGAAGAACTGCTCAGCGTGCTATGGGCTTACCGGACTACGCCGAGGACTACTACGGGAGATTCACCTTTTCGACTAGCTTATGGTACTGATGCCTTAGTCCCCGTCGAAATTGGATCTCCAAGTCTTCGGGTAAGCCAATATAAAGAGATCTACAATGATGAAGGACTGAAGGCCAACTTGGATCTGCTGGAAGAAGTCAGAGAGGTTGCCCTACTTAAATTAGCTGCTTATCAACGAAGAGTAGCTAAACACTATAACAAAGGAGTCAAGCTTCGCAGGTTCGAAGTTGGAGACTTCGTCCTTAGAGAAGCCGAAGCTTCTACACCTCAAAACATTGGAAAATTAATGCCTAATTGGGAAGGACCGTACGAGGTGATTGAAGTATTAAAGCCGGGTACTTATCGGTTGAGGTCATTGGATGGCTCCGAGATCAAAAATACATGGCATGCTGGCAGACTTCCAATAAATAAATACTTCACCGGAAATACTTCCAATAGAGATCGGGTCAAGTCACCGGAAGTCTGTATATTATTGTTCATTATCAATAAAGAGTCACTTTTTCACTATTGATCCTGGTCCTATGGTCACTATGTTGTAAGGAGGTATGGTAGGACTCGCTGGCCATTCGATGGCAGCCTATTTGTTTGTCTACCCCGAGTGGTAGACAAAGGATCCTATATTGATTTTACTAGGGTAGTAAATCAATGGTCACTATTGGTCCTGGTCCTATTTGTCCTATGGTCACTATGTTGTAAGGAGGTATGGTAGGACTTGCTGGCCATTCGATGGCAGCCTATTTGTTTGTCTACCCCGAGTGGTAGACAAAGGATCCTATATTGATTTTATCAGGGTGGTAAATCAATGGTCATAATTGGTCCTTATATCTTGATCCTTATATCTTGATCCTTATATCTTGGTCCTTATATCTTGATCCTTATAACTCGGTCCTTATATAAATGTTTCACTCCGAGTGGTAAACAAACGACCGATCTCACACTTTGGAACCGATAAGTATGTATTACTTTATTTTATTTAAGTGTTGAGTTCAGTCCATTCACTTCGGTTAAGTTAAATTCTGTCCGTGAGATATAATTCATTTCATCTCATACATTAATCATTATATGTTTTAACTGGTTCACTGCATGAGTCTGATCTTGCTAAATAATTGGATTATTGAAAAGGAACTAACCAAAGACAAGTTAAGAGAATCACAGATCCATCGTCAGGAAAACTAAATTCACTAATAAAAAATATTAACAATGTCAATATATAAAATTTTATACATATTTAAGGCAAAACAATTTAAACATAAACATAAGTCTGAATAAAGACAAGAAAGACATTTAAGCACCGCCTTCGCCATCGGAGTTGAGTAAAGTAGGATCCAGTTGGGCAGCAGACAGTTTTTCTTTGCCTCGTTCCCGGTAATCTTCATAATCTTCGGTGTAGACCTTCATGATATCAACATTAAGCTCGTCTGAATCCCTGTATTCTGCTTGGATCTTCTTTTTCAACTCTTCAGTCAAAAGAGGCCCCCTTCCCTCAAGCTCCTTTATTTTGTTGTGAAGTTTATGGCGTTTATGTTTATGTTTTCGTTCTTCGTCTTTGGCCTTTGATTGAGCCTCGCCAAGTTGTATAGCCAGACTTCGGTTGGCCGAAGAAAATTCTTCATTTTTGGCCTTCAGCAGCAGATTTTCTTCAACCAAGCCGGTGTTCATTTCGGTTAAATTGTGTTGACTGGCTTCCAAAGAGGCTAAACTATCTCTTGTGGCCCTTAGCTCATCGTCAGAAGTCTTGAGGTCCATGTTGGCCCGATCAAGATCTCGTTGGAGGCCATCGATGGTGTAAAGAGCATTTTCTCTGTCTTCCCTTTCTCGGGCCAAGGTCGATCTCAGTATATTGATCTATTGACGCATGAAATCTTCCTCGGCCTCTCCATTTATGTGCCTTGGACATAAACGTCCAAAGACAGCATTGGCCTGAATAGGTTTAAAATAGAATTTCAGTCAGTATGTATATATCCAAACAAGAACAGAGATAGAACGTAAAGGAATGGTTATTTACCCAGTCCAAGATAGGAGAAATATCATGACCCAACAAATACTTTAAGGTTAACAGTCCATTTTGTCCCGCATCAACTGGATTTTATCAGGATATTGTCTGGTTTTCAGCTCCCATTGCTTTCTTTGGCCAACTTAGTCATATTCTTCAGCCAAGCGCTTTTTTTTTCCTCCTCGTCACAAAAGTATTTTCTATTCATCACCATTTTTTGCAATTGGCTCATACTTCAGCGGGTACGAATTATAATTAATTACCACGACAGGATAGTCGGGGTTCATGTGCTTTCAGACTTGGAGATTTATTAGCATTCCGATTTTAATTACTACGTGTTAATGATAAGCCTTATCATTCCCCAAACTTTATCAAAAGAGATGGAGATAAGATGACAACATTCAAATCTGAAGGCTTAGATGATAACATTAGTTACAACAACTCTGTAATTTAAACTTCTTTGTATTTTATCATTATCTTGTACTAGCCACACTATAAATACAAGAGGCCACATACATTCTGTAAGTGAGCCAAACATTATATCATTTCATGGTATCAAGAGCCACATAAAACAAACGTTTTTTTTTCTCCTTCCTAAATATCCCATCTGCATTTTTTTTCTTCTATCAAATGGCAGACTCCACTAGCACTAACTCTCCATCACCACTATCGGGCAATATCACCACATCTGACTCTCCTATTTCCCAAACTCCTATTAAGCTCCATCACAATGTTACTCTAAAACTTACAAGGGATAATTATCTCTTATGGAAAACACAACTTGTCCCATATTTAAAAGGCCAAAATCTTTTTGGCTATGTAGACGGTACTATAACTTGTCCGTCTCCCACCCTCGAGGTCTCTATTTCTACATCTCCTACTGGCAGCCACCTTAATCCTGCATATTCCGCTTGGGTTCAGCAGGATCAAATGATCTTGAGCGCCATTATCTCCTCCATCTCAGAAGAATTGCTACCGCATGTAGTGGGAGACTTTAATTCACACCAAGTCTGGGATATTCTTGCCCAACTCTTCTGCTCAAACTCCCGAGCACGTTCCACTCAACTTAAATATCACCTGTCTTCTATCCGGAAAGGACATGACTCTATCGATACGTACTATGACCGTATCATGTCCATCGCCACTACCTTGGCTGCGATTGGCGAACCACTTCGCCACTCTGATCACTTGTCATATCTTCTTGCTGGGCTCGACTCATCTTTCGATGCAGTCATCACATTTATCCATACGATGATTAATCCGCCATCTCTTCCTGCTGTCTATGAACTTCTACGCAGCCAAGAGGATCGTAATCGTGGTTTACAACTTCCCACTGAGAACCCATCTGCCCACTCTGCTGTTCGGAATCCTCCCAATCAACATTCTTCATTTCTCACGGACAGTGGGCATGGTAGCCGTCATTCTTTCCGTGGCACCCGAGGTGGCAGGGGGCGCACTCGCTACACCAACTCTAGCTCGTATACTCCACGATGCCAAATTTGCAAAGGCGATGGACACACGGCAACCAAATGTGCGCTTCGATTTGATCAAAATTTTCATGGTCCCAACTCGCCGTCAGCCGCTTATACTGCAAGTCACGCTCCATATACGCCTGTCGACTCCTGGTTTCACGACTCTGGAGCTACTCATCATATCACAGCTGATCTAAACAATCTCAATCTCACTGCTGACCCTTATAATGGAACCGATCAACTTCAAATCGGAGATGGTGCAGGGTTGAAAATCACTCACAGTGGTAATGGTATCATCCACACTCCTACTCATGCTTTTCAATTGAGTAATGTCTTACGAGTTCCACATATTTGCAAAAATCTTTTATCTATTAGCAAATTTACTCGTGACAATAATGTTTTTGTTGAGTTTCATGCATCTTATTTTTGTGTTAAGGACGAGACCACGGGGAGAACACTGCACCGAGGAAATTGTGAAGCCGGGCTCTATCCTCTCCACCCATCTTCTCCACAACAATCGTCTGCTTTCTTTGGTGTCCGAGCACCCTTGGATGTCTGGCACTCTCGCCTTGGTCATTCCGCATTTCTTCTTACGCTTTCTATTGTTCGTCAGTACGCGTTGCCATATGAAAATAAGAGAGCTTTTAACATTTGTAACTCATGTCAAATGGCTAAAAGCAAACAGCTTCCTTTTCATTTATCTATGTCTCGTTCTGCTTTTCCTTTTGAACTAATATTTTTGGATTTGTGGGGGCCATCTCCCTCACCTTCAATAAATGGCAAACGATATTTTTTATCCATTGTTGATCATTATTCTCGTTATTCATGGATTTTTCCCTTACAGTCTAAATCAGATGCTTTTACTATTTTTGTCCAATTCCAAAATCATATTAAAAGACAATTTAATCAAAAAATTAAAGTCGTCCAAACTGATTGAGGAGGTGAATTTCGACCATTCACACAATATTTTAATACCCATGGAATTCTACATCGTCATCCTTGTCCACACACTCATCAACAAAATGGCATCATCGAACGAAAACACCGTCATATTGTCGAAACCGGTCTTGCCCTCTTGGCCGAATCTTCTACACATTTTTCTTACTGGGAAGATGCATTCAACACTGCATGTTTTCTTCTCAACCGACTACCAACTCCAATTCTTCAAAATATTTCTCCATTCCAAAAGTTATTTCACAAAAAACCTGACTACACCTTTCTTCGTACTTTTGGTTGCGCATGTTGGCCTTATCTCCGTCCGTACAATCGACACAAACTCGATTTTCAATCTAAAATTTGTGTTTTTTTGGGCTATAGTCCTACCCATCGCGGATATAAATGTCTTGACCTCGACACAAATCGTGTGTACATCTCTCGTAACGTCGTCTTCGATGAAACTCGTTTCCCCTTCGCCACACCACCTCCATCCAAGCCCACTCACACTAGTACATCCTTGCCAATGAATCTCCAAGTCTACCCGACACATTCACCATTTCAATACCCTATCGGATTGTCGTCCACTCCTCCACTGTCCAAGCAATTTCCAGATTCCAACTCCATCCCACTGCAAGCTCAACCTAGTCCTCTATCCACTCAGCCTACTCTACAAAACCTCCTAACAGACCCAACAAACCCACTGCCTGTCTTACCCATTACATCCAGTTCACCAACCATTACTGTCAGTCACGCCAGCCCCTTGTCAGCTTCACATAGTCCACTATCCGACCCAAGCAACATGTCTTCGACTTCACCTGAGCCTACCTCACCCGGCTTACCACAACTACTCAGTGTATCCAATCCCCGTGTGATGAAGTCCTTACACCCGATGCATACGAGACTTCGCAATAATATTATTCGGCCAAAGGAGTTTACAGACGGCACGATTCGGTATCCTTTGTCTCGGGCTCTTTTGGCGACTTGTACACCTGTACAAGTCGAACCCACTTGCTATACACAGGCGGTAAAATTTCCGGCATGGCGTATGGCTATGAACAGTGAGTTTGATGCACTTATGCGCAATGGCACTTGGACACTTGTTCAACCCCCGTCTCGCAACTCCATCATTGGATGCAAATGGGTTTTTTGGATTAAGTACAAACCTGATGGGTCCATTGAGAGACATAAAGCGCGACTAGTAGCCAAGGGATTCCATCAACAACAAGGGCTCGACTATGATGAGACATTTAGTCCGGTTATCAAACCTACGACGATTCGACTCATACTCTCCTATGCGGTAACTTGTAATTGGGTTATTAAGCAAATTGATATTTCTAATGCCTTTTTACATGGTTTTCTTTCAGAGACAGTTTACATGCAGCAACCTCCAGGTTTTGTTCATCCACACTTTCCGAATCATGTATGCAAGTTACGCAAAGCACTTTATGGCCTCAAACAAGCACCACGGGCCTGGTTCTCGCGCTTAAGTTCAAAGTTATTAGCACTCGGGTTCATTAACTCTCGGGCCGATACGTCCTTGTTCATTCGTCGGCAAGCCTCAACATGTATTTTTGTTCTTATCTACGTGGATGACATTATTATTACAGGGTCAAATATATCGCTAGTCAATGATTTTATTGCATCTCTTGGCAGCGATTTTGCGGTCAAAGATCTTGGTGATATTCACTACTTTCTCGGCATCGAAGTTATTCGCGACGCCAACTCTATGTTTCTTATCCAACAACGCTACATTACAAATCTACTGGCTCGCACCGGCATGCTCACAGCCAAACCCATTGCATCACCAATGTCATCCTCGACAACACTTACCTCTACGGATGGACATCCTTATTCGGACCCAACTCTTTATCGAAGCACAGTGGGTGCACTTAACTACCTTGCTTTAACGCGACCCGACATCTCTTATGCTGTCAACCGTTTATGTCAGTTCATGCATCGTCCCCTAATTCCTCACTGGGCAGCTGTAAAACGTGTACTGCGCTACTTAAAACATACTATACATTATGGTATACTACTCACTCGAGCACCACATTCCTCTCTTGTAGCTTTTGGTGATGCGGATTGGGCCGGTGATTCGGAAACTCGTCGCTCCACAATGGGACATTACATATATTTTGGCGGTAATCTTATTTCATGGGGTTCTCGTAAACAAACAACGGTCGCTCGTTCAAGCACCGAGGCCGAATACCGTGCGCTTGCGAATACAACTTCCGAGTTAACCTGGATCACATTTTTATTTCGTGAATTGGGTATTCATGTTACTCCGACCCCGGTCATTCTTTGTGATAATATTGGTGCTACCTACATGGCCGCTAATCCCGTGTTTCATGCTCGCACTAAACACGTCGAGATAGATTTTTATTTTGTCCGAGAGAAGGTCGCATCCAAGTCCATTCGCGTTTGCTTTGTTAGTACCAAAGATCAACTTGCAGACATTTTCACGAAACCTCTCTCAATTCAACGTTTTGCACCATTACGAGACAAGCTCCGGGTCCGCGAACTCCCCCTACGGTTGAGGGGGCGTGTTAATGATAAGCCTTATTATTCCCCAAACTTTATCAAAAGAGATGGAGATAAGATGACAACATTCAAATCTGAAGGCTTAGATGATAACATTAGTTACAACAACTCTATAATTTAAACTTCTTTGTATTTTATCATTATCTTGTACTAGCCACACTATAAATACAAGAGGCCACACACATTCTGTAAGTGAGCCAAACATTATATCATTTCACTACGACATGTGTTTGAATCCATATTATAGCAGTCATGGTTAGATTGTTTAGTTATTGTATGAATACGAATCATTTACAGAGTACTAGAGGCACATTAATATACACGTACATCAAACATGTAAGACTAGACACAATCTGATGAACCTATTATGTAAAAATTTAAATTCTATAATTTTTTTTTATTTTAGTTGTTTTAAAAAAAAAGAAAAAAAAAAGTCCGAATTTTGGTCCGGTCCGGGAGTCCAGATCTGATTCGGCATATATATATATATATATATAGAGAGAGAGAGAGAGAGAGTCCAGATCAGGTCCGAACTCCCGAATTTTAACAAAATCCGGACCTTTTTTTTTTTTTTTGCTTTTTTTTTTGAAACAACTAAAAAAAAAAATTATGGAACTGAAATTTTTCCATAATACAGTGTTTTGGGCGTGATTTGGATGCCTATACCAAAACATTTCTGTACAGTCTGGGCAGACTGTACATACATTGGTTGGTGTAGGTGTTAAAAACACACCCAAAACAGTGTATTATGGAAAAATTTCAGTTCCATAATTTATTTATTTTTTAGTTGTTTCAACAAAAAAAAAAAAAATTCCGGATTTTAGGTCCTGTCTGGACTCCCGGACAGGATCCGCTGTGTATATATATATATAGTCCGGCTCTCTCCAACGAACTGGAAGGAGTGAACTAAGAACGAACCGGCTATATCGACGGTTTTTTCCGTCACTATAGCATAGAAAATCGACTTTCTATGTTATAGCGACGGAAAAAACCGTCGCTATAGCCGATTCGTTATTAGTTCATTCTCTCTAGTTCGTTGGAGAAGCAGTCTGTATATATATATATATATATATATATATATATATATATATATATATATATACACGTGGGTCCGGCAATTAGCTAATATTTTTATATCTATATGGCCCATTGGGAATCCTAACATATTAGCCGCAAAAAGAAAAACATCATTTTAGTGCAATGATACAAGGTCCCAAGAAGATCAGCTCTCATGGACAGAACAATTTCGCATTCATCACGCTTGGTATATATCTCCAAGAACATTATATATAATTATTACTCTAAACTGCAAAATCCAGTTTTTAGATATTTTATCAATGATCACCCCTTCTGCCTTATTAGGGTATGTATTTCTTGTCAAATCATAAATATATATAACAGGGAATAGACAAAAAATAACAAAATGAAACCTGAAGACTGATCAACAAACTTTGTAATCAAACTTATAAATTAATTTAATATCATTTAGTTAATTACCAACTATTTTATTTGTTAACATAATATAACAAATTTCGTATCACGTAGTTCGTATAATTAAAAATATTATTCTACATGCTAATCATATACGGCCTTGAATAAGAAAGGATCTGTTGATTGATGCAAATAAGGCACCAAATTGATGTGAAGATTACTTACTTTTGAAAGACAGTAATTAGTATAAGTATGATTGTTAGAAAGACTTTGGAGAAATTAAGATCTAGAAGAAATGATTATTCTTAGCTTTAAGGGGGAGCAATGGAGTGACAATGGGGCCTACTATTTAATTATGAGATTAAGAAAGTAATTAGTGTGAGATAAGACATTTACTTAAGCACAGTATGGTTATTATTTAAGTTAATTAATACTAACTAATATATAGATGGAATGTCTCTACCACAAAGACAAGGATGAATTAAGGAGCCCTTAATCATCATTCTAAATTCTGTCCTTTGTTTTCTATTTGTTTTTGTGATCACTAACACACAATATATTTGTCAAATTCACTCCTATGTACATCATATATAGATGATACATGGACCCCTATAATTACCTTCATTAGAAGTTTAACCTTCTGGAAGTCTAGTTTTCAAATGGACCCTATTTCCTTCATTAGAAGTATACTTTTCCAAGACTAGTATTTCTAGTCCTCTCCATTTTAAATAAATAGAGACTCTCCATTTCATGATTCAGATTTAAAATTATCTCTCTCTCTTCTGTTAGCATGATGTCACATTTCAACACATTTTAAATTTGGACCATAAAATTAAAAGTCTCTATTTATTTGAAATGGGGAGAATCATTGACCGTCTTTCTAGTATGTCAAATAATATGGACCCTACTTGTTTTTTGTGCTCAGAAACAATATATATATATATAGAGAGAGAGAGAGAGAAAGAGAAAGAGAGAGAGCAAGGATCAAGAGCATTCCTCTTAAATAGTATTTCTCCTTAAATAACACTCCTTTATTAAAACTACGTCGTTTTGGAGTGACCGTGGGTGGTATTTTTGTAAATAAAAGGAAAACAAGTGGGACCACTCTCTTTTAAGTCATTCCAAACCGACGTAGTTTTAATAAAGGAGTGCTATTTAAGGAGGAATGTTATTTAAGAGGAATGCTCTTGATCCTTGCTATATATATATATATATATATATATATATATATATATATATATATATATCCTGGCAACCGGTTGTCACGTACACTAGTTCAGCAACCAATCTCTGAACCGTTGATTATAATAATAAAATGTTGAGATTATGTTGGATTAATTCTCTGCCGCTACAAGGAGTAGCGGCAGAGATACATGACCAAAAGAACTTTGCATGACCAAAAGAACCCTCAGTTATTATTTCATCCCTGCTGCTACAAGGAGTAGCGGTTATGACAATTTTAACAGATTAATATTAATATTTTGTAATATTATTAATACTCATATTAATACTTTGTAATATTAATATTAATAATATTTATATTAATAATAATATTTTGTCATCTCACTAAAATATTTTTAGAGACGCTAACACTGTTTATTTGCAAGATTTAAGAGTATAATATAAGAATATTTGTATTAATTTATTACCACTACAAATTTTTTATCACATCATTAGTGTGTTATTTGATCTTATAAATTATGTTTTGTCATATCTATATAATATCATATGATAGATTATAATTCCAAGTGGAAGGTGGTGTTATATTATGCTTCCTCCCCTCCCCTCCCCTCCCCTCCCCTCCCCTCCCCTGAAGTATCAAATAATCGAAAGTAGTTAGCATGAAATTTATTTTTAGGTAAGTTGATCAATTGACCAATAGGATGCTAGCTGACACGTAGGCGAAACTCAATGTATGTCAATATTCTATTGGTCAATTGAGCAACTTACCAAAAAATAAACTTCATGTTAACTAGGGGTGAAAACGAGTCGAATCTCAACGAACACTCTAATACTCAGATTCGAATCGACTCGAAAAAATTGAGCTCGAATTCGATAAAGAATTTCTAATTTTGCCCCAGATTCGACTCAGATCATTACTCGGGCCTACTCGACTCGTAAGTAATCGACTCGTTTACAAAACGAGTTACTCGCGAGCCTTCAAATTGAGTTTCGAATATGAACCATTTCACTTAATACTGAACCACTACATACTAAATTGATTATTGAACTAATGTTTATATATAAAAGCCTTTTATTTTTATTTATGTAAAAAAATTACAAAGAATATAATACGAATTGACAATCAATTCACTCATTTATTCAAGTACAAGCTTACACAATTTAATACTACACTTTATAAATTATAAAGATTGATATAAATATCACATATTTAGCTTGTTAATATGGATCAGACCAGTATTCGAATCTGATCCATCGAGAAGATATCGAGTATAGTTCGAGAAAAAGTGAAATACTCGAACCCTAATCTGAGCGAATACTGGTATATTTGAATTCGACTGTATATCATTAAACAAAAAACGAGTATATATGTATCATATTCGACTTGAATCCACTTCGAATTCGACCTTTGGATTATATTTTCGAACCGATCTCGAGTAGAGTATCGAGTTACTCTGTTCGGCTAACACTCCTAATGTTAACCAGATCCCAAATAAACTTATAATGATAATAAATTGACCAATCGATGGAGTCTCTTTGGTCATGACGGATGTTGTTTGATGCCCAAAAATGTACGGGAAAGATTGATATGCGACTTCTAAAGTTTATAATATTTTTCTTCTCCTTCTTGTTTTTTTTTTACCAACTTAGAGGTTTAAGTAATTTCGATACTTATTGTTTTCAGTAATAAAAAATTTTCCTTCTGTTAAAAAAAATACTACTTTAACTTCGCTAAGTATTATTTCTTTGATACAATTTGGTTATTGTTGATTCTTTCGGTGTAAACGTAACAAATAATCAATAAAATTTAATAACAGACAACCAAAAAATAAAATAGTTCCTTCGTATTCCATCCATTCATTATTTTGTAAGCATAGTCTAAGTTTCTGTGTACCCTGTATTATCCTGCATAACTTTCTTAGGAGATATTTGATAAAAACTGAATGAATCTGAATTTGAATCTAAATGAAAAAATTATTTGATAATTGACTTGTAACATATTATTATTATTTTCCCCCTCTGAAGAAATTCAAAAAATTGTTGTAAATTTATTTAGTATTACTTATATAATAGTTAATATTGTAAATAAAAAATAAAAAAAATGTTCATTCAGTCAAAAGAAATTGGACTAAATCATTCAGTTCAAAATCGTCTGAATGGGTGACCGGTTCAGCCATTTAGATGATTTTTTTCTAAAACAAACGTACTGAATGGCTGAATCGGTCAGTCATTCAACTGCAATCAAACAGCAAGCACTTTAGTAAATTTCCCTTTAAAACTTCTTGTAAACGTCCTTTAATTTTTTTTTTATTTTTAAATTTGTCGTTTGTCAATTTTAAACATGATATCTTGATTGATGCAAGCAGGACGTATGCAAATGTGGGAGAAGTATAGCCATGCATGCGCACGGTAGTTGCACTTTCGGCAAGAAAAATCCAGCCAAAAGTAACAAATTACTTGCGCCATTCTATGTACAATAATATTTTGATGACAAAAGACTGATTACAAAAAGAGAATATAAAATAACGCTGATGATGATTATTGGTTATAATTATTGGACTACTCATGCATAGTGGAATATTCGATTCGATTATCATAAATTTAATTTCATGGTCAATACTGTGCTGATACGCAGAGAGAGAAATCACCTCTCGTTATGTGTGTCGACATTGTATTGGTCAATCGACCAAAGTTAACTTCATGTTAACCACTCCTGGAATATTCACTAACTAGCCGTACTACCCGTGCATTTGGCACTATATACGAAGAGAAGGAGAGATTGCGGCTAGAGAATGGAAGAGACAGAGGGCGAGCTCGGGAGGAGAAAGAATGGAGGAGGATATATCTGAGTGTGAGACAGAGCAATTTTTTATCATTTCAAGTTAAAGAGCATATAATGGACGATGAGATTTATCCCAAACTTTGGAGGGTTCAGATCGTTTATTAGAGTGAGCGTGAAATTCAAAATCAATTGTGTTTTGTTAATTAGATTATAATCCGACACATTATTTTGAGTCAAACTATTTTTAGTCATCTATCGTAACCCTAGCATTACTCTTCTAAATATTGCGACGTCTAATTAGTCTAAATAAAATTCAATAGAAGTAATTACTAGGAATATTTTTTTTTTGTTTTTAAATTTCTCAAAGAGTTGTAAATTGCTTTTCTTAAATTTAAAGAAACTATTTAATTAGACCTGTTGGCCTTCCCTGATTTCTATCATTCCCTGTACCGTCGAATCAGTCTTAATTATGCTTGGTAACCTTTATAGTTTAACAAAGAATAGTTATATCTTCTAGTAATTACTAACAATTCAGTTTAAGTGAGAACAAAGTAATCATGTGTGAGTTATTGTAATAATTAAGTTTAACTCTTCACGTTTGGATTAAAGAAATGGAATAAAGAGTGGAATGATTCATTCCATTTTAGTTAGAATGAATTATTCCGTATGTTCTCCCTCCCCCAAGGAACCAAACATAATTTTTTTTATTTAATATAAATGAGTTATTTCATTCTCACCTTCATTATTACATTTGGATTTGAGTAATTAAGGTGAGAATGGAATGACTCATTCCTATAGAATGAAAAAAATTGTGTTTGGTTGCGATTGGAATATATTGAACTATTCTTATTCCTCCCAAATTTATAAATTTTATTCTTTGGGGAGGGAGAGTATGGAATAACTCATTCCAATTAGAATAGAACGAATCATCTCACTCTTCATTCTATTTCTTCAATTCAAACGTGACATTACATTGATGCATGAAAAATATTGATTTTTTAAAGTTCCACATTGATTAAGGTTGCACTAGAAACTCACTATATATACTTGAGCAGTCTCTCCATTTAATATAATTGGATTTTAATACCAATTAAAATTGACTTTTAAGTTGGATGCCTCAATAGTATTTTTGTTTTTGGGATTCTAGCAAAGGTAAAAATTGTTATAACAAATTATGACAACAAAAGAAATCACATATTTTTTTTTGAAAACCCCATTTTAATTTTGACGAATACAATTTAATTTCATAATCAATTAAATCATCACTAGACCTAAAGGTCACATTACTTCAATCTTGACCACTAGACTAAAGTTGTGTTTGATAAACTTGAGAATTAAGATCTGAAATATTATGATATATTAATAAATTAGATCATCTTAATAGTTATGAGGTATAAATCTAAAAAATTATTTGATAACTAAAAAGTAAGTTGTTTCTTAATGACATTATTTTACCATTTTAAAAGATAAAATTTTATTTAATAATTTTAAATATTCAATTTAATAAAAATGAGTGCATAATATTGTTGAATATATTTAGATAAAAAAAAATTATCAAAAAAAATTCATTAAGAGGTACCTCTTAATTATTAAGATTTTATTTTCTGTCTTGCCGATTAAGAGGCATTCAGAGGTAAAAAAAACAAAACAAACAACATCACGCCTCTTAGCGAATAAGAGGCAGTCTATTAAGAGGCAATTAGATGTAAACAAACAGCAGCTAAGACCTTATCGGCAAAGAAATTATAAACTAAAATACAAGATGTACGTGGACATGAACTTAATTAAATTGGGAAAGATTACGGGTGGAGCGTGTGAAATTAACATTTCAATTCTACGTTTGGATTGAAGGAATAGAATGATCCATTTTTTTCTAGTTGGAATGAGTTATTCCATATTCTCCCTCCTTCAAAGAATAAAATTCATAAATTTGTGAGAAATAAGAATAAAAATCATTGGGAAGGGAAGAAAGCTTTAAATAGCATTGAACTATAGCATTGAATTGAATAAAAATCATTGGGATGGAAAGAAAGCTTTAAATAGGAGAAAGTTTTAAATAAGGGTAAAGTAGAAAAAAAAAATTAGTTAATGTGTTTTGATAAACTCAAAACGACAATTTTTTTGGAACAAAAATTATTTTCTAAAACGATAATCTTTTAGGAACATAGGAAGTATTTCTTTAATACAATTTGGCTATTGTTGATTCTTTCGGTGTAAACGTAACAAATAATCAATAAAATTTAATAACGGACTAACCAAAATATAAAATAGTTCCTTCGTATTCCATCCATTCATTATTTTGTAAACATAGTCTAAGTTTCTGTGTACCATGTATTATCCGGCATAACTTTCTTAGGGCATGTTTGATAAAAATTAAATGAATCTGAATTTGAATCTGAATGAAAAAAGTTGTTTGATAATTAACATGTCTGGAACATATGAATAACATATTATTATTATTTTTCCCCTCTAAAGAAATTCAAAAAATTATTGTAAATTTATTTAGTATTACTTATATAATAGTTAATATTGTAAATAAAAAATAAAAAAAAAGTTCATTCAGCCTCTCATTCAGTCAAAAAGAATTGGACTAAATCATTCAGCTCAAAATCGTCTGAATGGGTGACCGGTTCAGCCATTTAGATGATTTTTTTCTAAAACAAACGCACTGAATGGCTGAATCGGTCAGTCATTCTACTGCAATCAAACAGCACTTTAGTAAATTTCCCTTTAAAACTTCTTGTAAACGTCCTTTAATTTTTTTTATTTATTTTTAAATTTGTCGTTTGTCAATTTTATACATGATATCTTTAATGAACAGAGGCAAATAGGGGCACCAGAAATATTTTGTGGACAGAGAATATATTTCTCTCTACTTTCTTCATATTTTCTGAATGAATACCAACACCCTATATATAGATGTACAGAGGAAATAACCTACCATAAAACTATTCTAGGCTATACATGATATTAGGCTAAGAATCTGGTTACACAATCAGCAGCTAAGATTACTCCTACAATTTCTCTTAATTGACAACTCACGCCAACACTCCCCCTCAAGTTGGTGCAAAGATATCATCGATGCCCAACTTGTCAAGTGAGTTATAGAAAATCCTGCTAGACACTGCCTTCGTAAGTATATCTGCCAGCTGGTCTTCAGATTTAACAAACGGAAATCGAATTATCTTAGCTTCAAGATTTTGTTTGATGAAATGTCGATCTACCTCAATATGTTTAGTCCGGTCATGTTGCACTGGGTTATGAGAAATATCTATGGCTGCCTTATTGTCACAATACAAATTTATTTCGGACTTCGGAGCGAAGCCAATCTCTGTTAATAACCTCTTAAGCCAAAGGAGTTCACATAGTCCTTTGGCCATTCCTCTGAACTCTGCTTCAGCACTAGATAATGCCACCACCTTTTGCTTCTTGCTCCTCCATGTGACGAGATTGCCTCCTACAAAGGTGAAGTAGCCTGCTGTAGACTTCCTGTCAGAGACACTTCCTGCCCAGTCTGAATCTGTGTAACCTTCAATGTTAAGATGATTATTCTTTGTGAATAACAACCCTTTCCCTGGAGCGGACTTTAAGTAACGAAGAATCCGAACCACAGCATTCATATGTTCTTCACTAGGTGAATGCATAAACTGACTGACTATGCTCACTGCATAAGCAATATCCGGACGGGTATGGGATAAATAGATTAATTTGCCCACTAATCTTTGATACCTCTCTTTATTAGTCGGCACCTGATCTGGATACTCTCCAAGTTTGTGATTCTGAATAATTGGAGTATCTACTGGTTTACAATCTAGCAATCCCACCTCAGATAATAAATCTAGCACATATTTCCTTTGAGAAAGAAATATACCTTTCCTTGATCTGGCTACTTCAATCCCTAAGAAATACTTAAGACCCCCAAGATTCTTCATTTCAAACTCGGCTGCCAATCTCTTTTGCAGTCTAGTGATCTCTTCCGAGTCATCCCCTGTGATAATCATGTCATCCACATAAATTATTAATGCAGTTACCTTCCCTTGTCGTCGTTTCAAGAAAAGAGTATGATCTGAGTTACTTTGACAGAAACCATACTTTTTCATGGCCAAGCTAAACCGTCCAAACCATACGCGAGGTGATTGTTTTAGGCCATATAGAGATCGTTGCAACTTACACACCACCCTTGTATTTGAGGAAGTCATGTACCCTGGTGGAATATCCATATAAATCTCCTCTTCAAGGTCACCATGAAGAAAGGCGTTTTTTACATCAAACTGATGCAATGGCCATTCTAGGTTTGCCGCAAGAGACAGCAAAACCCTGACAGTATTCAATTTCGCCACAGGTGAAAAAGTTTCTTGATAATCTATGCCGTATGTTTGTGTATATCCCTTCGCCACGAGTCTTGCCTTATATCTTTCAATAGACCCATCTGCTTTATGTTTAATGGAGAAGACCCATTTACACCCAACTGGTTTCTTTCCATCTGGCAGTGGAACAAGCTTCCATGTTCTATTTTTCTGTAGTGCTTCCATCTCTTCTTCTATCGATTGGGTCCACTTTGGATCTGCCAAGGCATCTTGTACATTAGTGGGAACATGTGTGGACGACAAGTTATGTACGAATGCTCTAAGAGGTTTTGATAATTTCCCTGTTGATACATGATTTGCAATGGGATATTTCGATTTTCTTTCCTCAAAGTCTGGTGAATACCGATTCGGAGGCTTTCCACGATTATGTCTGAAAGGTAAGTGATATCCAAGAGACATATTCGAGTTATCAATGGAAGAAGAAGTAGTATGAGAACTTACCTCAGGAGTATTCTCAGGAGCTGGGTCATTCGGTACTAAAGGATGAGGGGTTTGTACAGTTTCAATGTCCATTCCTACTACTTGTCCGGCCTCTTCCACAGTCTCTTGCTCCTCACTGCCCACCACATCATTTTCGTCATTTTGTCCGCTCACCGGCAACACCACATGACCAGGTTGCCCAGTTTCAGTTTGTCCAAGAATGTCCTCGGACTCATCACAATCCCACCAATTCTGCCTTTCGACTGATATCTCCCCCTGAAAGGAAGAATTGGATGCCGGTACAAAAAAAATTTCAGACTCCACAAAGGTAACATCCATGGTAACATATGTACGCCCGGTAGTAGGATGGTAACATCGATATCCTTTTTTTTGTGTCCCATAGCCCAAAAAAACACAACGAACTGCACAGGGATCAAGCTTCGTGCGCTGGTTTTTATGGAGATGGACAAACGCTACACACCCGAAGACTCGAGGAAGAATCACCAAAATAGAGGGAAGAGAGACATACTTAGAGAGAACCTCCAATGGAGTCTTAAATTTCAACACCTTTGACGGCATACGATTTAGAAGATGTACTGCAGTGACTACGGCATTATCCCAATATCTGTTTGGTACATGTGCGCCAATCAATAATGCACGAGCAGTTTCTAAGATATGCCTGTTCTTTCGTTCAGCAATTCCATTCTGTTGTGGTGTTTGGGTACAAGAGGTTTCATGAAGGAGCCCATTATTCTGAAAGTAAACTTGGAATTCCCGATTAATATATTCTCCACCATTGTCACTACGAAGAATTTGAGCATTAGCTGAAAATTGTGTCTGAATCATAGTATGCAATGTTTTAAATATCTCAAACACATCATCCTTATGTTTCATCAAATACAACCAAGTCATTCGTGTACAATCATCAACAAAAGTTATAAACCAACGAATTCCAGAAATAGTAGCAACAGGAGATGGTCCCCAAACATCCGAATGAATTGAGGCAAAAGGGATGTCACTTTTATTTAAGCTTATTGGAAAGGGTACACGATGACTTTTAGCTAAAATGCAAGTTTCACACGTAAAAGTTGGGTCTTTTAAATTGGAGAATAAATCAGGAAATAGATACTTCATATAACTAAAAGACGGATGTCCTAGCCGTTGATGCCATAGCCAAATCTTTCTCTCCTTGATACCAGTTGAGTGCTGCATATTACTCGTTTTACCATGACTAAAATCATCCATGTAGTACAACCCCTCTCTTTTAGTACCACGCCCAATGATCTCCTTTGTGAGAATATCCTGAAACAGACAAAACGTGGGATAAATTAAAGCAACACAATTCAACTCTTCAGTAGCTTGTCCTACAGATATCAATTTATTTGAAAGAGATGAAACCAATAGTGTATTAGATAGAGAGAAGGATGGTGAGTGAGCAACGGTTCCGGCTCCTGTAACAGGGTATGTGACCCCATTAGCATTAGCGACCCTACTCCGTTTTGGTTGGGTAATCTCGACAAAGTCATTTGGATCGAAAGTCATGTGGTCAGTTGCTCCTGAATCAATAATCCAGCCATTGCAATTATCCTGATTAGTGCTAAGTAATGCATAACCACAGTTACCTTGATCGTTGTAAGTGGTTGAATCACCCGATGGTTCCACTTGTGGAATCAAGGATAATTGAGGTTCTGCATTTACCAAAGCAGCCCGTCCCAACTCGCTATCAACATCAGGTTGTTTCCGTGCCTTTAGTTCTTTCCACCAATCTGGATACCCATGTAACTTAAAGCAAGTTTCCCGAGTATGCTTCATGTTCCCACAATTTGTACATCCTCCCTCCATTTGTGATTTGGCCTTTGAAGTTGTATTCATCTTTCCTCCTCTCACAGAGGAAGTTCCAGTTTTGGCTATTTGAAGCGTCAGTGGACGCTGAAGTTCCATCTTGGTTCCTCTCGAGAGCATGGCAGCAGCTTGTGTAGACTCCATGTCTGCCCTCATAACAGTTTGTCTTACATCCTCCCTTCGAACATATGCATAGGCCTGTTCAATTGTAGGAAATGGTCGAATTTGAAGTACATCAGCCCGAATCTTGTCAAGACGATCATCCAACCCGTCGAGAAACATATACACTCTATCCTCCTGTTGAATCGAGTTATACTTCTCTATATCCTCTTGACACTTCATTGGATTGGGACGTCGAAAATCGATTTCTCTCCATAGGCCTTGAAGACCATTGTAATATGTTTCAATGGACCCTCCAGCTTGTCTCATTCTAGTCACACGTCTTTTCAACTCATACACTTGAGATATATCAGTTCCATCAAAAAAGGTTATAGCAATCGAATCCCATACCATTTTTGCAGTTGGGAAGCGAATGAAATTACCTATCAAGGTTGACTCCATGGAATTGATCAACCATCCCTTCACAATTGCATTTTCAGTTCTCCACTTCCTGAACCCCGGGTCAGCCGATTTTGGTTCTGGAATGTCTCCATTTATATATCCCAATTTATCTTTGCCAGAGATAAACATCTCCATAACCTGGGACCATAAGGCATAGTTGGTGCCGTCCAACTTAATGCCAATCTGTGCAGTAGAAGAATCATTGTTTGATGTTTGGATTTGAGAATCATTGTTTGATGTTTGGATTTGAGTCTGACTTTGGGTCAAGATCTGTGTCATCCGGGTCGCTAAGTCGTCAGGAATGGTCACCGTAGATTTGTTCTCACCATGATGCGTCACCATATCAGATAACTCCATAGTTCCCGATCACTTTTAACTCACTGCTTTGATACCATAATGAACAGAGGCAAATAGGGGCACCAGAAATATTTTGTGGACAGAGAATATATTTCTCTCTACTTTCTTCATATTTTCTGAATGAATACCAACACCCTATATATAGATGTACAGAGGAAATAACCTACCATAAAACTATTCTAGGCTATACATGATATTAGGCTAAGAATCTGGTTACACAATCAGCAGCTAAGATTACTCCTACAATTTCTCTTAATTGACAACTCACGCCAACAATCTTGATTGATGCAAGCAGGACGTATGCAAATGTGGGAGAAGCATAGCCATGCATGCGCACGGTAGTTGCACTTTCCGCGAGAAAAATCCTACAAAAATCCAGCCAAAAGTAACAAATTACTTGCGCCATTCTATGTACAATAATATTTTGATGACAAAAGATTGATTACAAAAAGAGAATATAAAATAACGCTGATGATGATTATTGGTTATAATTATTGGACTACTCATGCATAGTGGAATATTCGGATCCGATTATCATAAAGTTAACTTTATGGTCAATGCTGTGCTGATACGCAGAGAGAAAAATCACCTCTTGTCATGTGTGTCGACACTGTATTGGTCAATCGACCAAAGTTAACTTCATGTTAACTACTGCTGAAATATTCACTAACTAGCCGTACTACCCGTGCCTTTGGCACTATATACGAAGAGAATGAGAGATTGCGGCTAGAGAATGGAAGAGACAGAGGGCGAGCTCGGGAGGAGAAAGAATGGAGGAGGATATATCTGAGTGTGAGACAGAGCAATTTTTTATCAATTCAAGTTAAAGAGCATATAATGGACGGTGAGATTTATCCCAAACTTTGGAGGATTCTGATCGTTTATTAGGGTGAGCGAGAAATTCAAAATCAATTGTGTTTTGTTAATTAGATTATAATCCGACACATTATTTTGAATCAAACTATTTTTAGTCATCTATCGTAACCCTAGCATTACTCTTCTAAATATTGCGACGTCTAATTAGTCTAAATAAAATTCAATAGAAGTAATTACTAGGAATAGTTTTTTTTGTTTTTAAATTTCTCAAAGAGTTGTAAATTGCTTTTCTTAAATTTAAAGAAACTATTTAATTAGACTGTTGGCCTTCCCTAATTTCTATCATTCCCTGTACCGTCGAATCAGTCTTAATTCTGCTTGGTAACCTTCATAGTTTAACAAAGATAGAATAGTTATATCTTCTAATTACTAACAATTCAGTTTAAGTGAGAACAAAGTAATCATGTGTGAGTTATTGTAATAATTAAGTTTAACTCTTCAAGTTGGATTAAAGGAATGAAATAAAGAGCAGAATGATTCATTCTATTTTAGTTGGAATAAGTTATTCTATTTGTTCCTCCTTCCCCAAGCAGTGGCGGAACCAGAATAAAATTTCAGGGGGGTCAAAATTTCAGGGCATTTACCGGAGGTCCAGAACAGCAACGTGTAGGTTATAGTTGCGAGGGAGCGTAGTTAAGAAAGGCCACTCGTCAATCCTATCTTTAAATTTATATTATGTTTGTTCACTTTTTTCAATTATATCCTCTACAATTTCCTCATATATCTAATTAGTTTATGAGAAAAAGGAAACCATTAACAACTTAGTTATCTTAACAAAAAAAAAAGTATTAAATGCTACTATTAATTATATGAATGTAATTAATTAAAGCATTGAAAATTGAAATATAAATATTTTAGGGAATTGTTATTTTTACGAGTAAAAATTGATATTTTTACGAGGTCTTTCTCACATAGGTGTGAGACCCGTTTACTATTCATGTGAGGGATATTGTGAAACTATCACTTTTACTTGTGAAAATATCAATTCTTTACATATATACGCGATATTCCATCTCATAATAAACGTCAAAATTTGACTTTAATAGTTAAATTGATCATATTTGAAATAAATAATTAAAAATATCAATATAATATTTTTAAATTACGAAACTTGACATTAGTAGTATATTTTTCAGTTTATTATGATCATAATCTCTAAGTGTATATTTTTATTTTTTTAAAGATTTATTAATTTTAAAAATAATTAATTTAAAAAATGGGCATTTAATGGCGGATCTAAAGCAGAGGTATTGTCCTGACTCCCCACCATTCAAACATAGAGTCAGAAGAAGATGGCTCCAACCACTACAATTCTCTGTACTGATGACCGAATGAACAACATTAAGGCCTTCGACGAATCCAAGGCCGGCGTCAAAGGCCTCTCCGACTCTGGCATCACCACTAGTGGTCGATGAAGAACTCAACGAACCCTACTCCATCTTCACCTACTGTTAATGGGCCAGTGGCTGCCGGCTGCCCCCCTCCCCGCCCCGCCCCGCCCCGCCCCGCCCCGCACTCAGCCTGGATCTCCACCCTATCGGGGTCAACTGCCCCCGCCTAGTTCCGCCTCTACCCCCAAGGAACTAAAGACAATTTTTTTTCATTCTATATAAATGAGTTATTTCATTTTCAACTTCATTATTATATTTGGATTGAAGTAATGAAGGTAAGAATGAAATGACTCGTTCTTATAGAATAAAAAAAATTGTGTTTGGTTGCGATTGGAATATATTGAACTATTCTTATTCCTCTCAAATTTATAAATTTTATTCTTTAGAAAGTGAGAGTATAGACTAACTCATTTCAATTAGAATGGAACGAATCATCTCAGTCTTCATTCTATTTCTTCAATCCAAACGTGGCATTATATTGATGCATGAAAAATATTGATCTTTTAAAGTTCCACATTGATTAAGATTGGACTAGAAACTCGCTAAATATACTTGAGCAGTCTCTCCATTTAATATAATTCGATTTTAATACCAATTATAATTGATTTTTAAGTTGGATGCCTCAGTAGTATTTTTGTTTTTGGGATTCTAGCAAAGGTAAAAATTGTTATAACAAATTATGACAACAAAAGAAATCACTTTTTTTATAAAAAAAAAAACCCAATTTTAATTTTGACGAATACAATTTAATTTCATAATCAATTAAATCATCACTAGACCTAAAGGTAACATTACTTCAATCTTGACCACTAGACTAAGACCTCATCGGCGAAGAAATTATAAATTAAAATACAATATTTACGTGGACATGAACTTAAATTGGGAAAGATTACGGGTGGAGCGTATGAAAAAATCAATTCTACGTTTGGATTGAAGGAATGGAATTGAGAATTGAATGATTCATTCCATTCTAGTTGGAATGAGTTATTTCATATTCTCCCTCCCAAAGAATAAAATTCAAAAATATTATTCAAATCTGACGTATTTTTGTTCAAGTCCGTGACATGAGGTAAGAAAGCTTGACATCCGTTTTTCAATAAACAAATAGCTTTATGGCTTGATATGATAGTGATTGACTTTAGTGGTTTAGTTGTTTGAATTCGCATAACAAATTGGTTAGGAATATGAAAACTAACAACCTTACGAAAATAATCAATTTTAGCATGATGAGTGGTTAACCAATTAATCCCTAAAATCACATCAAATGCAAGTATTTTCAACGAAATAAGATCGACAGGTAATGTGATAGTTCCAACTTGAATCAAGCAAAATTTATAAACAGTAGATGTAATAAAAGTTTCTCCTAACGGAGTCTCAACAGATAAGTCAGGGTTTAACTTCTCCGGAGTCAAGTTCAAACGTTGAGCACAAGCAGGAAAGATAAAAGAATGGGTAGAACCGGTATCTAATAAGGTATAAACTTCACAAGAGTTTATGATTAGCTTACCCGTGATCACTTCGTTTGGGTTCTTCGCGTTTTGGGCAGTCACGAAAAAAGTCCTTCCAAGAACCACCGACTTTGACTTGTCCGGGACAGCCTTTGGAGTCACCATCCCCGTTGAACTTGGTTTTGCAACAAGACAATCTCTAGCTATATGATCTTCCTTTCCATAGTTATAACACACCTTGGATTGTTGTGGGCAGTTTGGACTGATATGTCCCTCTTTCATGCATTTATAACAAACGATCGGTGCTCGTTCTCCTCCCCTAGAAACAGCTGATGTTTGTGCTAACGTCTTCACGTTATCATTGTTGTACCTTCTCCTTTTGAAATCCCCCCGACTCGCGTCTTCTACCATCATGGCCACGATTACCACCAGAGTGGTTACCACTTTTGTCCGAATATTTTCCTCCCCGCTGGTTGTCATTGCTCCGATGACTGCTATAACCGGTATGACTCTGGTTGTGATCCCTTGGTTAAGCATACTCATTATCTCGCTCTAATAATTGAGCTCTGTTTACAACATCTGAATATAAAAAATTTTTTGAGAGTTAATATATTGCCGAATCTCGAGTTTTAGACCTCTTAGAAACATACGCGTCATTCGTTCCTCATTTTCTTCCAAATGAGGTGCAAACCTGGATAACTCTGCGAAATTCGCCTCGTACTGGGATACCGTCATGTTATTTTATTCCAGTCTAATAAACTCTATCTTCTTCATATGATGAATACTTTTAGGAAAGTACTTGTCATTAAACAGTTTTTGAAAAGTTTCCCAAAAATATTGAGTGCAGGAGGCTGTGTGACGCCCCCAAAATAGATATACATCACCCATCTTGAGTATCCAAATACATGGTACAGAATACAAATACAATCTTAAATATACAACATGAGCTGTGAGTTTTAATACAAACATTGTCTTTTAGACATCATTAAAACCCAAAATAAGTCCTCAATACAGTTATTAACACACTATTTTACAGAATAGTGAGGACTACTAATGCTATCCTCTGGATTGTCACTCCGTTTCTCGACTAGTCCCTGCTACGTTCTCATTTTTCGAAGAGAACAATAAAAATAAAAAGGGTGAGCTCAACTAGCCCAGTAAGAAATATTATGACTAAGATAATACAGAATAAATTATCATTAGCCTTCAACAGTGTTAAACTAATAAAATATAACAAACATCAAGTTTAACTGCAGCGAAACAAGCAATCCATTAGAAGAGTCAAGTAGGGAATAAAATCTACTATCTTCTATGATTTAAAAGGTTTTTCATCACTTTTATCGCTTTGACTCAGCTTAATAAATAATCCACATCACCGAATAACCTCTGCACTACGGCCAAGGATATTCTTTAGTATCACGACCACAATTATCCATGCATTACGGGCCAAGAATATTTGTGTATTCATTAATGGTTATGATCATGCCAACAACTGTCCATCAATGCACTACGGCCAAGGAGGACATTTACCACATCATTTGTAACAATACGGTCATGATTATACCGAATAATCCCTGATCATAAACATACCAAGTCCATCTATGCACTACAGGTCACAGATGACTTTCAACATATTATAAACATGAGGATGATGACAATGATATAATAATTCAATAAAACAAGTTCAAGAATTAATTTGTCCATGAACCAATAACGTTCAAATTGTCAACATGATACTACTTTGTGGGATAAAACTCAAGAATGCTTAGAAGAATATTTTCATGAAAAGATACTGGATGAAGCGCGAATATCAAGGATATTCCACTAATTTTATGGAGTATAAAAGCCAAAAATTTAACCAACTGAGTATAATAAAGAATGGAATAACAAAAAAAATCAACAGGTATGCGATAGACCGCACAGACAGGTTATTCCAACAGAATAATAAATAACGGAACCAGGTCATGCGTAAACGCACAGAAAGGATATTCCAACATAATAATAATTAACGGAACCAGGTCATGCGTAAAGCACAGACATGATGTTCTAACAGAATGATAAATAATGGAACCAGGTCATGCGTAAAACACAGACAGGATGTTCCAACAGAATGATAAAGAATGGAATAATAGAAGAATTTTACCAAGTATAGGGTTGTCTGTGTATACAGGTTATTCCAACAGAATAATAAAGAATGGAATAACTGAAGTTCTCTTCATGAATACAAAAGAAATAATACCCCTTACCGTAGAAAAAAACTGGATACTGGAATAGTGAGGTAGCAGACTTCTCTTTTTCTTTCTCTCTATAATTTCTCTCTATAATAATTACTCTAAAACTTTTGTGAATTGGTAGCAATTAATTGCTCATTTATCCGATAAATTATCCGATTTATCAATATAACCCCCAAACATTAATTATCATCGGAATAGATGTCGATTTCCATTAACATTAATAATCTCATCACAATGGAACTATCAAATTCATCTTTAATCAACACGAACTTATTCATCATTAATATTATAACTCACAATATTTAACAATCAGGTCGTTCCCAGGAAAGAGGGGGCTTTCCGATAAGGATTTTTCCTTATTGGCGCGCAATTAGGTGACCAAACCTCTCCTTGACAGAACTTCTAGACATTGTAAATATTGTAATTTAATAATATGAAAAACTTTGTCTTCTCAATTATTGATTTAATAATATATCATATAATGCAAATGATATTGTGGCAAGAATCGAATCAATAATATGAGAGATATGATGCAACAATTACTATAGCAATAATTTAGTATAACTGAGTGACTTCTCACGTAAGCATCAATAATCAATACCGTGTGCTACTATGCAACCACGCGTATTACTGTACTTTTACTACTGGGTAGTTCAACAGTTTTAACGGTAACACGTTCGCCGTTATTTTTATAAAAAGATAATTCTGTCATTTTCTAACTACGACAATACTTCTGTTGTGGGGTCCACTAATGATTGTGCCGTCGTACGAATATTCCCTGTCAAAACGAATATTCTCCGACCAATCGAATATTATATAACCACTTGCTTACTTTGCAAAATTTATAAATATTACCCACAACTATAACATTATATCATATCCACACCATAATATTCAAAAATATATTTCGAGAGAATTTAATCTTTATTCATAAAAGTTGGGGTCTTACAACCTCCCCTTCTTATAAAATTTTGTCCTCGAAATTAGGGTACGTACCTGGTATATCGAAGAGGTGAGGATATCTTGACTTCATCTCAGATTCTAACTCCCAGGTCATTTCTTCCACATCGTGGTTTCAACACAAAACTTTGACTTGAGGTATAACCTTGGAGCGTAGAATATGATCATTGTTATCCTAGATTTTAACAAGTAACTCTTCATACGTTAAATCTTCCCCTATTTCGTCAGGTTCTAATTCAATAATGTGGTTCGGGTCTTTCACATATTTACGTAACATATATATGTGAAAAACGTTATGAACACGAGACATACTTGGCGGTAAGGCGAGTCTATAGGCCACAGTTCCTACTCGATCGATGATGAAAAATGGGCCAATGAATCGAGGGTTGAGCTTTCCTCTGTTTCCAAATCTCGTAACTCCATTCCATGGAGCAACACGTAACAACACATGATCTCTAATATCGAATTCCACGTCCTTTCGATGAAGATCATCATAACTCTTTTGTCGATCTTGTGAGGTTTTTATACGTTGTTGGATCATTTGAATCTTTTCCGTAGTCATACGTACCAACTCTGGTCCCAACAACGTTTCTTCACCCACCTCATCCCAGCATACTAGAGAACGACACTTTCTTCCATACAACGCCTCAAATGTAGCCATGTTAATACTTGTATGATAACTGTTGTTATAGGAAAACTCCACCAATGGTAAGAACTTGTCCCAACTTCCCTTGAAGTCAAGGACACAGAGTCTTAATAAATCTTCAAGAGTTTGAATAGTCCTTTCTGACTGCCGGTCCGTTTGAGGATGATATGCTGAGCTAAATCATAAATCTGTGCCCATAGCTTTTTGTAAACTAACCCAAAATCGTGAAGTGAATCTTGGGTCTCGATCAGAAACTATGGATACTGGCATACCATGCAGTCTTACAATCTCATTTATGTACATATGAGCAAGACGTTTAAGTGTAAAAGTTTCTCGTATAGGTAAGAAATGAGAAGACTTGGTCAATCTATCAACAATGACCCAAATCGCATCTATGCATTGAGAAACCTTGGGAAGACCAGTAACGAAATCCATGGTAATGTGCTCCCACTTCCATTCTGGAATTTCAAGTGGTTGTAATGGACCTTTTGGCATTAGATGCTCCGCCTTGAATCGTTGACAAGTTAGACACCTTGAGATAAACTCCGTGATCTCTCTCTTTATATTGCTCCACCTAAATGTATATTGAATATCACGATACATTTGGTACTCCCAGGATGGATTATAAATGGTGTGTTGTGTGCCTCTATCATGATTTTATACTTTAAATCAGGGTTGTTAGGAACAAAAAGTCTGGAGTTGACTCGAAGTATTCCTTCATCATCGATTCTTGCTTCCGAAATAGCACCTTCTTGCAATTTCTTCCTCATACGCATTAGCTCCAGGTCTGTAGCTTGAGCAACTTTAACTTATCGATTAAAGTCTGTTCTACTCGTATATTCGCCATCATCACATGGGTCCCTGGAGTCTTTAACTCTATCTCCATCCTTTGTAAATCATATAAAATGGGCCTTTGCATTGACAATAATACACTCGTACCCGCATATGATCTTCTACTCAATGCATCAGCTACTATGTTCGCTTTTCTAGGATGATATTGAATGGTATGATCGTAATCTTTCAACAACTCAAGCCATCGTCATTGCTGCATGTTGAGTTCCTTATGAGTGAAGAAATATTAGATGCTTTTGTGATCCGTATAGATCTCCACCTTCTCTCTATACAGGTAATGCCTCTAAATCTTAAGTGCAAAAACGACTGCTACCAACTCTAGATCATGAGTAGGATAATTCCTCTCATATTCTTTGAGTTGTCGTGAGGCATAGGCTATGACTTTCCCATGTTGCATGAGAACACATCCTAACCCTTTACCTGAAGCATCACTGTAGATGACAAATCCCTCTGAGCCAGATGGTATTGTCAGAACAGGTGCTGAAATGAGTCTTCTCTTGAGTTCTTGAAAACTCTTCTCACATTCCTCGCTCCAACTAACCTTTGTATCTTTTCGAGTCAGCTGAGTTAATGGAGTAGCGATTCGAGAAAACCCTTCTACGAATCTCCGATAATAACCAGCTAAGCCGAGAAAGCTACGTACTTCGGTCACTGACTTAGGTTGCTCCCAGCTTTGAATTGCTTCAATCTTTGTCGGGTCAATAAATATTCCATGATTTGATATTACGTGCCCAAGGAATGTAACATCCTCAAGCTAGAACTCGTATTTCTTCAACTTGGCATATAGCTTGTTTTCACGAAGATTTTTGAGTATCAATCTCAAGTGTTGCTCATGGTCTTCACGGGTTTTGGAGTATATGAGGATGTCATCAATAAAGACGACCACAAAGTGATCAAAATATTCCTTGAATACTTGGTTCATCATATCCATGAAGGCAGCAGGAGCATTAGTCAATCCAAAAGACATGAATAGGAATTCATAATGCTCGTACCGAGTTCTGAAAGCAGTCTTTGGAATGTCATCGGTTTTAATCTTCAACTGATGATATCCAGAACGAAGATCAATCTTTGAAAAGAATTTGGCGCGTTGCAACTGATCAAACAGGTCATCAATGCGAGGCAAAGTGTACCTATTTTTTATGGTGACATGATTCAACTCCCGATAATCAATACAAAGTCGCATGCTTCCATCTTTCTTCTTCACGAATAGAACAGGAGCACCCCAAGGAGACGTACTAGGTCGAATGAAACCGATGTCTAACAATTCTTGCAGTTGGATTTTTAACTCTTGAAGTTCAATAGGAGCCATTCGATATGGGGCTTTGGAAATGAGTTTTGTACCGGGTTTAAGATCGATACCAAAATTGATTTCACGCTCCGGGGGTAGGCCAGGAAGTTCTTCGGGGAATACGCCAGGAAATTTATTAACAATATAAATATCATTCAAATCTGACGCATTTTTGTTTGAATCTGTGACATGAGCTAAAAAAGCTTGACATCCATTTTTTAATAAACGAATAACTTTATGGCTTGAGATGACCATGATTGATTTTAATGGTTTGGTCGCTTGAATTTGCATAGTAGGTTGATTAGGAATATGAAAGCAAACAACCTTACGAAAAATAATCAATTTTAGCATGATGAGTAGTTAACTAATCAATCCCTAGAATCACGTCAAATGCAAGTATTTTTAAAGAAATAAGATCGACAGGTAACGTGCGGTTACCGATTTGAATCAAACAAGACTTATAAACAGTGGATGTAATGAAGGTTTCTCCTAACGGAGTTTCAACCTATAAGTCAAAGTCTAACTTCTCCGGAGTCAAATTTAAACGTTGAGCGCAAGTAGGAGAAATAAAAGAATGGGTAGAACCGGTATCAAATAAGGTATAGAATTCGCTAGAGTTTATGATAAGCTTACCCGTGATAACCTCGTTCAGGTTTCTTGCTTTCTGGGAGGTCACAACAAACGCTCTCCCTTGAACTACCGACTTTGACTTTTCTAGGACGACCTTTGGTGCCTCCATCCCAGCTGGACTTGTCTTCGGTGCACGATAAAATCAGGCTAGGTGACCTTCTCTTCCACAATTATAACACGCTTTGGACTGCATCGCGCAGTTTAGACTGATGTGTCCCTCCCCTCCTCATTTGAAGCATATGATAGGTGGTCATTCTCCTTCATTAACAACGGGTGTTGGTGCTGACGTCTTTGCATCATTGTTGAGTCTCCTCTTCTTGAAATGTCCATTCTTATTGTCTTGACCATGATTACCACCGAAGTGGTTACCATTTTTGGCATGTTGATTCCCTCCACGTTTGTTGTCACCGCTTCGATGACTGCTACCACTGGTATTATCATTTTGCCGACTGCTTTCTCTTGGTTGCGTTGACTCGTTATCGCACTCCAATAACTGAGCCCTATTTATAACATCTGAATAAAAACACAGTTTATGAGAAAATAGATATTGACTTATCTCGGGTTTCAAACCTCTTAGAAACATCCGCGTCATTCGCTCCTCATTGTCAACCAAGTGAGATGCAAATCGGGATAACTAGGCAAACTTAGCTCCGTACTGCGACACGGTCATATTATTCTGCTCCAACTTGATGAACTCTACCTCTTTTATGTGACGAATACTTTCGGAAAAGTACTTGTCGTTGAATACTTCTTTGAACTTCTCCTAAGACATCTTCAGTGCGGTAGGTTGAGTACGCTTTACCGATTTCCACCAGTAATCTGCCTCTCATCGTAACATAAAAGTGGCAAAGGGAACCTTTTGCTCCTCGGAGCATCCCAAGACATCAAATATCTTGGTGATCTGCTTTATCCACGTCTCCGCCTTAAGTGGTTTTGGCTCTCCAATAAACTCTGGTGGTCCCAGCTCCTTGAACTGTTTAGTGGTGACCGCCCGAGAGTTTCCAGTGTTTCCACCTACATTTTTGATAGGAGACGCTCTCGCCTGATGTTGCATGAATTGCATAAAGCCTCTGAACATTCCATCATTCATTATTTGGTCAGTGTTTTTGTTTGCATGAGGATTGTCACATTCCTGATGCACATTATCCTGATTATTGATCTGTGGAGACTCAACGGTCTCCAGTGCTCCATTGCTATTCTTAACATTCTCGGATGTCATTTTTCGATACTGCCACAAAACAAGGGATAATTGACGTGCAACATATTATCCTTAAAATCTGACCGACCAATTAAATACCAAATAAACTTAAGGTAGGTCATACTAGTGAAAGAATTTTCCGTCTCTCCCCTCCTAGTTCTAGTCTCACATCTTAGCCAGGGATCATATCCCTAAACTTTGATACCAACTGTGACGCCCCCAAAATAGGTATACATCACCCATCTTGAGTCGCCAAATACATGGTACAGAATACAAATACAATCTTAAATATACAACATAAGCTGTGAGTTTTAATACAAACATTGTCTTTTAGACAGCATTAAAACCCAAAATAAGTCCTCAATATATTTATTAACACACTATTTTACAGAATAGCGAGGACTACTAATGTTATCCTCTGGATCGTCACTCCGTTCTCCGACCAGTCTCTGCTACGTTCTCATTTCCTGAAGAGAACAATGAAAGCAAAAAGGGTGAGATCAACTAGCCCAGTAAGAAATATTATGACTAAGATAATGCAGAATAAATTATCATTAGCCTTCAACGGTGTTAAACTGATAAAAATAATAAACATCAAGTTTAACTGCAGCGGAACAAGCAATCCATTAGAAGAGTCAATGAGAGAATAAAATCTACTATCTTCTATGATTTAAAAGGTTTTTCATCACTTTTATTACTGGGACTCAGTTTAATAAATAATCCACATCACCGAATCACCCCTGCACTACGACCAAGGATATTCTTTAGTATCACGACCACAATTATCCACGCACTACGGGCCAAGAATATTTGTGTATTCATTAATGGTTATGATCATGCCAACAACTGTCCATCAATGCACTACGGCCAAGGAGGACATTTACCACATCATTTGTAACAATACGATTATGATTATACCGAATAATCCCTGGTCATAATCATACCAAGTCCATCTATACACTACAGGCCACAGATGACGTTCAACATATTATAAACATGAGGATGATGACAATGATATAAGAATTCAATAAAAACAAGTTCAAGAATTAATTTGTCCATGAACCAATAACGTTCAAATTGTCAACATGATAATACTTTGTGGGATAAAACTCAAGAATGCTCAGAAGAATATTTTCATAAAAAGATACTAGATGAAGCGCAAATATCAAGGATATTCCGCTAATTTCATGGAGTATAAAAGCCAAAAATTTAACCAACCGAGTATAATAAAGAATGGAATAACAAAAGAAATCACCAGGCATGCGATAGACTGCATAGACAGGTTATTCCAACAGAATTATAAATAACGTAACTAGGTCATGCGTAAACGCACATACATGATATTCCAACAGAATAATAATTAACGGAACCAGGTCATGCGTAAAGCACAGACAAGATGCTCCAATAGAATGATAAATAATGGAACCAGGTCATGCGTAAAGCACAAACAGGATGTTCCAACAGAATGATAAAGAATGGAATAATAGAGGAATTTCACCAAGTATAGGGTTGTCCGCGTATACAGGTTATTCTAATAGAATAATAAAGAATGGAATAACAGAAGTTCTCTTCATTAATGCAAAAAAATAATACCCCTTAACGTAGAAAAAAACTGGATACTGGATTAATGAGGTAGCAGACTTCTCTTCTTCTTTCTCTCTATAATTTCTCTCTATAATAATTGCTCTAAAGCTTTTGTGAATTGGTAACAATTAATTGCTCATTTATCCAATAAATTACCCGATTTATCAATATAACCCCCAGACATCAATTATCATCAGAATATATGTCGATTTCCATTAACACTAATAATCCCAACATAATGGAACTATCAAATTCAACTTTAATCAACACGAACTTATTCATCATTAATATTATAACTCACAATATTTAACAACCAGGTCGTTCCTAGGAAAAAGGGGGCTTTCCGATAAGGAGTTCTCTTTATTGGCGCGCAATTAGGTGACCAAACCTCTCCTTGACAGAACTTCTAGACATTGTAAATATTGCAATTTAATAATATGAATAACTTTGTCTTCTCAATTATTGATTTAATAATATATCATATAATGCAAATGATACTGTGACAATAATCGAATCAATAATATGAGAGATATGATGCAGCAATTACTATAGCAATAATTGAGTATAACTGAGTGACTTCTCACGTAAGCATCAATAATCAATACCGTGTGCTACTATGCAACCACGCGTATTACTGTACTTTTACTACCGGGTAGTTCAACAGTTTTAACGATAACACTTTCACCGTTATTTTTATAAAAAGATAATTCTGTCGTTTTCTAACTACGACAATACTTCTGTTGTGGGGTTCACTAATGATTGTGCCGTCGTACGAATATTCCCTGTCAAAACGAATATTCCCCGACCAATCGAATATTATATAACCACTTGCTTACTTTGTAAAATTTGTAAATAATACCCACAACTATAACATTATATCATATCCACACCATAATATTCAAAAATATATTTCGCGAGAATTTAATCTTTATTTATAAAAGTTGGGGTCTTACAGGCTGGGTACGTTTCACAGATTCCCACCAGTAATCTGCCTCACCACGGAATATAAAGGTGGCGAATAGAACCTTATGTTCCTCCGTGCATCCCAAGACATCAAATATTTTGGTAATTTGCTTTACCCATGTTTCCGCCTTGATCGGATTCGTCTTTCCCGCAAATTCTTGTGGTCCCAACTCTTTGAACTGTTCGGCTGTGACAAGCCACGCATTGCTATCATTTCTACCAGTATTTTGTACATGAGTCTCCCTCGTCTGATTTTGCATGAACTACAAAAAGCTTCTGAACATCCCGTCATTCATCATTTGTTCGGTAGTGTTGTTTACAGAAGGAATATTGCCTTCCTGTTGCACGTTTCCCCCTGGGTGGTGATTAAAGGTGTTTTCACGGTCTCATTCACTTCATTGTTAATATTTCCAGATGCTATTCTCAAATACTACCACAAAATAAGGGTTAATTAACAAATTAACATATCACATATTAACCATATGCTCCGACTGACCAACCAAATAAGCTTAGGTATGACACACTAGTAAAGGATTACTCGTCTCTCCCGTCCTAGTTATATTCCCAGATCTTCACCAGAGGCCATATCCCTAAGCTCTGATACCAACTGTGACGCCCCCAAAATATGTATACATCACCCATTCTGAGTCATCAAATACATGGTACAGAAATAAATACAACTTCAGTAATACAATTGTCGTGCAAAATACGACAACACATATAATATGAGTTTGAATACAAATATTGTCTAATAGACAGTATACAAACTCAAAAGGAGTCCTCATTATAATTATTGATACACTATTTTACAAAAATAGTGAGGACTGCTAAAACAATTTTCTAGAATCATTACTCCATACCCCGGCTAGTTCATGCTAAATTCTCACCTCCTGAGAAGAAAAATAGAACAAAAAGGAAAAAGGTGAGCTCAACTAGCCCAGTAAAGAATATTATGACTAAGATAATATATAACAAATTATCATTAGTCCTCAACAGGAAAAAATCTGATAGAATATAATAGACAAAAAATTTTAGATCAACAACTGCAGTGGAAACAACAATCCATTAAAAGAGTCAAGTAGAAAATGAATTTTACTATCTCCTAAGATTTAAAAGTTCATCATCAATATTTTATCCCTGTAACATCAATCAATATACATCTTGAATTAAATATTCATCTTTGCACTACAGGACAAAGATATTTATTTGTATCACCATTTGGTCTTGTTCATCTCAACACCTGTTCATCTTTGCACTACGGGCCAAAGATATTCATCAGTTAATCATTCATCTTTGCACTACATGCCAAAGATATTCAATAATATCATCATTTAGGACTGAGGATGATGAAAAATATCTTAAAGAAAGCGAATCTAGTGAGACAAAAGAACAAATATTAGAGATTCGTATTACAGTTTATCCAAGTTCAATAATACTCCATAATAATCAACTGTGAAGCAGAATTCAAAAATAAAGATTAAAACATGGATACAATCAAAGATAGTAACCATAATAGACATTTTGGATTAAAAAAAAGAGAAAATTTTATTTTTCTGTTAATAGTACCGTATTCGTGAATAGTGTCATATACGTGAATAATAACCCCGATACAAAAAGATAGAAATTCCACAATAAAATTCATATCAATATTTCGGCATAATGATATTGAAAGAAGTAATATCATTTACGAAGAAAATAACATCTCTTACCTCAAAATAACAGTACTTCTGATCGGAATATCGGTAAAAGGCTGAAGGAAACTTGCACTGAATAGCAACTCACAAAGTATCTAAATACTCAAAAAATAAACTCGATAATATATAGAGAGATAGAAAAAAACTTGTTTCTGGTGTGATTTTCAATTTTAACTAAGCACACCCTATTTATCGGAAAATGCTAGAACGCCAAAGGAGACTAAATTAATAAAATTATATATATATATATATTTTGTAAGACCCCGAATTTTATGAAATAAAAGTATTCAATTTTTTTTATAATTACTATTCAGTAAATGGTTAAATTGATTAAAGGTTAAAGTTAAGGGTGATATATGAATTTTTTTTCAAAATACACAAGTGGTTATAAAATATTCATTATTGTTAGGGAATATTCGTTTGGTCGTGGAATATTCTTTCTGTCAGAGAATATTCATACGACGGCGCAACCATTTGTGGGCCCCATAACAGAATAACTGCCGGATGAAGAAAACGATAAATTTGAGTTTTTACAAATAATAGCGTAGTTGTTACCGTTAACACTGTTGGAATACCTGGTGGTTAAAATACAGTAATACGCGTTATTACACAGTAGCACACGGTATTGCACAGTATTTTTGAATTATTGTTTCTTACGTAAGAAGGCACTACTCAATAATTATTACAGTAATTATTGTTCAATATTCTATTTTATTGATTCAATAATTATTGTGTTGATATTTTATATTATTGTTGTTTCAATAATTGTCACTACACAGTATCTCTATTATCAGATCAATAATTCATATTATTTGAATAATATTATTAGATAACATTATTGGTAATGTATAAAAAGTTCTGTCAAGGAGAGGTTTGGTCACCTAATTGCGCGCCAATAAGGAAAAATTCTTATTGGAAAGCCCCCTCTTTCCTGGGAACGGCCTGGTTGTCATAATTGTGATTCTGTAATATTATTTGTGAATAATTAATTATTGATTTATATGATAAGAAAATATTTATTTTATATGGATATAAATGATGGATATAATTATTTTTATGTGGATAAAAATGAAGGAAATATTTATTTAATATGAATAAAATAAGGTGGAAGAGAGAAAATGGAATTATGAATTCTTTTTAATAATTATAAATGTTTTAATATATATATATATATATATATATATATATATATATATATATATATAAACACGTGGTGGGTGGAGTTGTACATTTTGGAAGGCTTTGAAAATTCAAGGAAGGAATGTTGCAGAGAAGAAAAAAAGAAGAAGCCTCCGTATGTATTTTGAAAATGTGAAAAAATCATCCGTTTATAGATTTCGGATATTTTTGGTTTGGAATTTGAAAAAACTCAAAGCTAAAAAATTGTAGAGAATTCAATTTCAGGCAGAATGGACATAAAATTCGTATTTTTATGATAACCAGGCTATTTTTTATGAATTGTTGAAGTTTCAAAAAAATAAAACTTTTTTATTAAATAAGGTGAGACCCACTTTGGTTTGAATGCATGTGGGCTGCCAAATTAATAGAATTTCAATGATGGAGGGCTGCTGGAATGTTGATTTTTCCAAGGAGGAGGCGTAGAATAATTATAATAATATTTTATTAATTTAGTCTCCTTTGGCGTTCTAGCATTTTCCTATAAATAGGTACTTATGTTAGAATTGAAAATCACACCAGAAACATAAGTTTTCTCTCTATATTATCAAGCATATTTTTGTTAGTATTTAGATATCTTGAGTGTTGCTATACGGCGCAAGTTCGTTCAGCGTTATATCCGATATTCAAGTCAGAAGTACTGCTCTTTTGAGGTACGGGATTTTAAGGGTTATTATGTTTTTCAGTTTCGTAGTTTTTCCGACTCTCAAAAATTCTGAAAAAATTGAAATGATATTTTGATGAATTTCATTGATTGTGTCCGAAAATGGTGATTTTTGGATGTATAGATTAAGAGTTATGAAATTTATAAGAGAAGACTATTTTAAAAGTAACCACTTATAACTCCTTGTGGTTAACTCCAAAATTGGTAAAAATTTTATTGGGAGTACATGTATATGATAGAAGTATACTCTGTAAATTTTGGAATTTTTGGATAAAAGTACAATTTTTGATAAATATCTAAATATTCGGCTGTTTTGGCCATATGAAAAATAGTAAATAATTTTTAAAAATTATGAGAAAAATATATGTTCAATATGGGACTATATTCTACTAAATCTCATAAAAGAAAATTTGTTTGTACTAATTCGGCATTTTTCATGAAAATGGACTAGTTATGAGTAAATAAATTAAATATGTTATGTGAAGTAAGAAAATTAGAAAATAGGATTTTATGGCTTCAGAATCCTATATGAAGTATATGCAGATTTTTGATGAGGGTTTTAGTTATTGGTGATGAAATCTTATGAGTTTGGAATTTTAGGATGATTAAATGCATTATTTAGTAAAGTGTAAACAATTAAAATAAATTATTTATAAGTTTAAGAAATGTTATTTCAATATCATTATTGTGAAACCCCAGATTTTATGAATAAAGAATTAATTTTCTCGAAATAATTTTTTAATATTATGGTGTGAATTTGAGATAATATTATAGTTGTGGGTAGTATTTATAAATTTTACAAAGTATGCAAGTTGTTATATTATATTCGATTGGTCAGGGAATATTCTTTGTGTCGAAAAATATTCGTACGACGGTACAATTATTGGTGGACCCCACAACGGAATTTTTGTCTGATTGAGAAAACGACAAAAATATTTTATTGAAAATAACGGCAGAAGTTTTACCGTTGATACTGTTGAACTACTGGGTAGTAAAAGTACAGTAATACGCGTTGTTGCATAGTAGCACACGGTATTGATTATTGATATTTATGTGAGAAGTCGCTCAGTTTGATTCAATTATTATCGATTAATAATATGAATTATTATAGCGATAATGATGTTTTGTTTTATTCGTATTATTAACGTAATAAAACAGAAAAATCTTTTTATATAAAACAGAATACTTTATTAAAGTTATTCTATAAATAGAATATATTATATTTTATTATGCACAGTATTGCATAGTGTTTGCATAGTAAAAATCTTTTTATATAAATAGAATATATTATATTTTATTTAAAAGATTTTTCTTTAAATATGGATCGTCAGATTAAAGTAAATCAATCTGAACCGTTCATAGATTAGTTACTATGCATTCCATTTTCCTATAAATAGAAGCTCATTCCTTCATTATTTTCTTACGAATTCACTGAACTTTAGAGAGAAAAACTATAGAGAGATAGAAGAAAAGCTTTTTGCTACTTAACTTTTCTTTTCCTATATCCAGTTTCTGTTACGGTAAGGGGTGTTATTCTTTCTTATTCATGAAGAGAACTGTTGTTATTCCATTTCTTATTATTCTGTTGGAATAACCTGTATACGCGGTCTACCCTATACTTGGTGACATTCTTCTATTATTCTGTTGGAACATCCTGTCTGTGTGTTTTACACCGGACCTGGTTTCGTCTTTATTATTATTCCGTTGGAACATCCTGTCTGTGTGTTTTACACCGGACCTGGTTCCGTCTTTATTATTCTGTTGGAGCATCCTGTCTGTGTGAAATACCGCATGCATGGTGATTTCTTTTGTTATTCCATTCTTTATTATACTCAGTTGGTTAAAGTTTTGACTTCTATACTCTATGAAATTAGTAGAATATCCTTGATATTTGCGCTTCATCCAGTATCTTTTCATGTAAATATTCTTCTGATCATTCTTCAATTTTACTCTACAAAGCAGTATCATGTGGACAATTTGGACATTAGTAGTTCTTGGACAAATTAATTCTTGAACTTGTTTTATTAAATTCTTATATCATTGTCATCATCCTCATGTTTATATTATGTTGAAAGTCATCTGTGGCCTGTAGTGCATAGATGGACTTGGTATGATTATGACCAGGGATTATTCGGTATAATCATGACCGTAATGTTACAAATGATGTGAAAATTAAAAGTTTTTATTGGCCCGTAGTGCATTGATGGACAGTTTTTGGTATGATTATGACTATGGATTCTCTTCGGCCAAGGGAGCAAAGATAAATTATTTTATGGCATGATCAGGACCGTTGATGAAAACACGATTATCTTTGGCCCGTAGTGCATGGATAATTCATGGTCGTGATACTAAAGAACATCATTGGCCTGTAGTGCAGGGATGATTTAATGATGTGGATTATTCATTAAGCTGAGTCTCAGCGATAAAAATTGATGAAAACCTTTTAAACTATAAAAGATAGTAGACTTTATTCTCTACTTGACTCTTTTAATGGATTGCTTGTTTCGCTGCAGTTAAACTTGATGTCTATTATATTTTATCAGTTTAACATTGTTGGAGACTAATGATAATTTATTCTGCATTATCTTAGTCATAATATTTCTTACTGGGCTAGTTGAGCTCACCCTTTCTTTCACTGTTCTCTTCAGGAAATGAGAACATAGCAGGGACTAGTCGGGGAACGGAGTGACGGTCCAGAGGATAGCATTTATAGTCCTCACTATTCTGTGAAATAGTGTATTAATAATTGTAATGAGGACTCTTTTTGAGTTTGTATAATCTCTAGTAGACAATAATTGTATTCAAACTCACAGTTATGTTTTGTCGTATTGTACACGACAGTTGTATTATTAAGTTGTACTCCCTCCGTCCCAGGATAAAAGTCCTGGTGGACTTTTCACGCATATTAAGAAGAGGAATAAAATGACAAAATTGCCCATAATAATGTCATTAAATATGGAGAGAGAATTAGAATAAGAAAAGTATGAGATATTTAATGCTACGGGCATAATAGGAAAAAATGTGTAAAAGTTTGGCTATTAAAAGAAAGTGGACATTTAACATGGGACAACTCAAAATAGTAATAAGGACTTTTATCCTGGGACGGAGGGAGTATTTGAATTATGTACCATGTATCTGACTACCCAAGATGGGTAATGTATACCTAATTTTGGGGGCGTCACAATTATACCGAAATATTGGTATGGATTTTATTGTGAAATTTCTATCTTTTTGTGTCTGAGTTACTATTCACGAGTTACTATTCACGAAGTTATTATTCACGAAGTTACTATTCACGAGTTACTATTCATGACAAAATTGGTTTCTTTTTCTAACCAAATTATAGTTGATTTATGAATATTACTCTTGAGATTAAATCTAGATGTTTTGATTATATTGATTTTACTATTATATATAACATTTTTATAATCCTAATGATGATATTTCTCTTTGACTTGAGTGTAAAGATGGGTAGATTTTTGGTATGATCATGACTATGGGTTCCCTTTGGCTAGAAGTGCAAAGTTGAATTGTTGACTGGTATGATCATGGCCATTGAATTTATAATTGAATATCTTTAGCTTAAGTGCAAAGGTGAAATGATCAACATGGTTATAATTATTGTTTATATAAATTCTGAAATGATTATATATTTCTTTGAGATATTAATATATTTGGCCTGTAGTGCAAATATGAACTGTTGATGAATATATTTGGCATGTAGTGCAAATATGAATTGTTGATGAATATCTTTGGCCCGTAGTGCAAAGATGACCTGTTGTTGAATATCTTTGGCCTATAGTGCAAAGATGGTCTGTTGATGAATATCTTTGGTTGTAGTGCAAAGATAAAATTGTTAGTATGATTATAAATAGGAACTGTGATTTGGTATAACCATGATCTTTGATGTTTCAGGTAAAGACGTGTGATGAAAATTATCTTCGTCCTGGATGTGAAGAGAAATTTAGAATTACAATTACTATTATGAGTTATTCATATAATTGTGGAAAGGAACTGTTGATTAATATTACAGGGATAAAACATTGTTGGTGGACTTTTAATGTGGAGAAGATAATAGACTTTATGGTCTATTTGACTCTTCTAATGGATTACTTGTTCCACTGCAACTATGGTTAAAAAAATTTATCATCTACCATATGTTCTAAATCTCTGATTTATTACCGTTGAAGGCTATTGATAATTTATTTATCTTTAGTCATGATATTCTTTATTGATCTAGTTGTGCTCACCCTTCTGTTTCAAAATTCCTTTCAGGTAATAAGAGTGTAGCTGGGTCGAGCGGGGGTAAAAGGGAAATAGAACGGTGGTCATCATTTAGTAGTTATATTTGGTGAATCAAATAGGGTGAGGCAAACCCAACGTTGGAAGGGTGTTTTTCCACTATCATACAAGATGTCTAATGACATACAACCTCGTGTCATCATAAGACAGGATTGTGTACATCCACTTGCTGAGTATAACTACAAGCACTACCTATATAATCTTGGTATTTATTTGAAGTATAATTCTCAATTAGAGAGAGTGGAGATAATGATATGTCAAGAGAAGACTCATCATTGGAAAGAATATTATAAGAATCTTCTTATTTTTTTGGGGGTCTATTAGGTCAACCAAGGATAATTCTGTGGACATATGATATCTATCATAACCTCGAAGCATGGCCTCCCATGTACGAAGGTTTCCTTGAGCACTTCCCAAAGATTCTAATTTCTGAAACAGTTTTTGACTATACCTTTATATATGGTATCACTGTGAGGTGTTATCCATTGATGGGACATTTATCACATTACGGTTGGGACACGAGTCACAGTTGGTATATATTTGTATCCAAACTCACAGCATATGTGTTGTTGTATTTTGTACGACAATTGTTGTAATAAAATTGTAGTTGTTTTCTGTACCATGTATTTGGCGACTCAGAATAGGTTGGGTGAAATGGACCTATTTTACGGTTGTCACATATTTTCTTCATTCTACGCCAACCTCTTTTGAAACATCTAAGCAAGCCATCTTGGAAAAAATTTCAGCCCACATGTTTTGAAAAAAAAAAGTGGGTCCCACCCATAATTTTAATAAAAATATTTAATTTCCGAAACTTCAATAATTCATAATAAATAGCCCTTTTATCAGAAAAATACGAATTTTATGTCCATTCCATAGAAAATTAAATTCTCTACAACTTCGTAGAAAAAAGTTTTTCCAAATTCCAATTAGAAAAAATCCGAAATCCATATACGGATGATTTTTAATACCTCCATTCCAACTAAATACTGATAAAACACCTCAACATTAATTTCTTTATTTATATCCACATAAAATAAATATATCCATCATATAAATCAATAATTAATTATTCATAATCCATCATGACAACTAGGTCGTTCTCAGGAAAGAGGGGGCTTTCCGATAAGGATTTCTTTTTATTGGCGCGCAATTAGGTGACCAAACCCCTTTCCTAGACAGAACTTCCTTAGACATTGTCAATAATGATATCTAACAATATTATTCAAATAATATGAATTATTGATCTGATAATGGAGATACTGTGCGGTGACAATTATTGAAACAAAAATAATATAAAATATCAACGAAGCAATTATTGAATCAATAAAATAAAATATTGAACAGTAATTATTGTAACAATTATTGAGTAATGTCTTCTTACGTAAGAATCAATAATTCAACAATACTGTGTAATACCGTGTGCTACTGTGCATCCACACGTATTACTATATTTTAACCACCGGGTATTCCAACAGTGTTAACGGTAACCATTACGCCATTATTTATAAAAACTCAAACTTCTTTTTCTTCATCTGACCATTTTCCGTTATGGGGCCCACAAATGGTTGCGCCGTCGTATGAATATTCCCCCGACAGCAAGAATATTCCACGACCAAACGAATGTTCCCCGACAACAATGAATATTTTATAATCACTTGTTTAATTTTGCAAAATTTTCATATTTCACCCATAACCAAAGTATTATATCAAATTAACACCTTATTATTCAAAATAATAATTAGAGAAAATTCAATTTTATTAAAAAAAAAGTTGGGGTCTTACAACCTCCCCTCCTTATGAAATTTCGTCTTCGAAATTGATGTACGTACTTGGTGTTTCGAAAAGGTGATGATACATCGTTTTCATTTCTGATTCCAACTCCCAAGTCATTTCTTCAATATCATGATTTCTCCACAAAACCTTAACTTGTGGTATAACCTTCGTGCGTAGGACATGCTCTTTCCTATCCAAGATCTTAACAGGTACCTCCTCGTACGTTAAATCTTCGGCTATCTCGTCCGGTTCTAACTCAATAATGTGGTTCGGGTCTTTCACATATTTACGAAGCATAGATATGTGAAAAACATTATGAACACGAGACATGCTTGGAGATAATGCGAGTCTATAGGCCACATTTCCTATTCGGTCAAGAATCTCAAATGGACAAATAAATCTTGGATTGACCTTTCCTCTCTTCCCAAATCTTGTAATTCCCTTCCATGGAGCAATACGTAACAGTACATGATCCCCAATATTAAATTCTACGTCCTTTCGATGAAGATTTGTATAAATCTTTTGTCGATCATGTGTCATTTGTATACGTTGTCGAATAGTTTAGATCTTTTCTGTAGTTATGCGTACCAATTCTGGTCCCAACAATGTTGTTTCTCCCACATCATCCCAGCATACTGGAGAGAGACACTTTCGTCCATACAATACTTTAAAGGGAGATACGCCTATACTTGCCTGATAACTGTTGTTGTAGGAGAATTCCACCAATGGTAGGTACTTATCCCAACTCCCTTTGAAATCTAGGACACAGAGTCTTAATAGATATTCAAGAGTTTGAATAGTCCTCTCTGATTGTCTGTCTGTTTGACGATGGTATGCTGAACTGAATCATAAATCCGTGCCCATAGCTTTCTGCAAGCTAACCTAAAATCGTGAAGTGAATCTTGGGTCACGATCCGAAACTATAGATATTGGTATGCCATGAAATCTCACAATCTCATTCACGTACATACGAGCAAGATGTTCAATGGAATAAGTCTCCCGTATAGGCAAGAAATGAGCAGACTTGGTTAATCTATCAACAATGACCCAAATTGCATCTATGCCTTGGAAAACCTTAGGAAGACCCGTAATGAAATCCATAGTAATGTATTCCCACTTCCATTTCGGAATCTCAAGTGGTTGCATTGGACCCTTTGACACTTGATGTTCCGCCTTTACACGTTGACAAGTTAAACACCTCGAGATAAACTCCGCGATCTCTCTCTTCATATTGTTCCACCAAAATGTATATCGTAAATCATGATACATTTTGGTACTACCAGGGTGGATTGAAAATGGTGTGTTGTGTGCCTCCATCATGATTCTATGTTTCAAGTCAGAATCGTTAGGAACACAAAGTCTGGAGTTGACTCAAAGTATTTTTTCTTCATCAATTTTTGGTTCTGGAATAGCACATTCTTGCACTTTCTTCTTCATACGCATCGGCTCCATATCCGTAGCTTGAGCAGCTTTAACTTTATCGACTAAAGTTGGTTCTACTCGTATACTTGATGTCATCACGTGGGTACTTGGAGCCTTTACCTCTATCTCCATCCTTTACAAGTCATACAAAATGGATCTTTGTGTTAACAACATTGCACTCGTACCCGCATATGATCTTCTACTTAATGCGTCAGCTACCAAGTTTGTTTTTCCAAAATGATATTGGATGGTGTGGTCGTAATCTTTCAACAACTCGAGCCAACGTTGTTAATGCATGTTGAGTTCCTTTTGGATGAAGAAATATTTGAGGCTTTTATAATCTGTATAGATCTCCACTTTCTCCCCATATAGGTAGTGTCTCCAGATCTTCAACGCGAAAACGACTGCTGCCAACTCCAAATCATGAGTAGGATAATTTCTCTCATATTATATGAGTTGTCGCGAGGCATAGGCTATGACTTTCCTATGTTACATGAGAACACATCCTAAATCTTTGCCTGAAGCATCACTGTAGATAACAAATCCATCTGAACCAGATGGTATTTTCTGAACAGGTGTTGAAATGAGTCTCCTCTTGAGTTATTGAAAACTCTTCTCATAATCCTCGCTCCAACCGATTTTTGTATCTTTATGAGTCAGTTGAGTTAACGGAGTAGCGATTCAAGAAAATCCTTCCACGAATCTCCGATAGTAACCAGCTAAGCCAAGAAAAATACGTACTTTGGTCACCGACTTCGGTTGCTCCCAACTTTGTATTGCTTCAATTTTTGCTGGGTCAACAGATACTCCATGCTTTGACACCACGTGCCCAAGGAATTGTAAGACCCCGAATTTTATGAAATAAAAGTGTTCAAATTTTTTTATAATTATTATTCAGTAAATGGTTAAATTGATAAAAGGTTAAAGTTAACGGTGATATATGTAAATATTTTAAATAAGAAAGTGGTTATAAAATACTCATTGTTATTTGGGGAATATTCGTTTGGTCGTGGAATATTCGTATTGTTGGAGAATACTCATACGACGGCGCAACCATTTACTGTCGGATGAAGAAAACGACAAATTTGAGTTTTTATAAATAACGGCGTAATCGTTACCATTAACACTGTTGGAATACCCGGTGGGTAAAGTAAAGTAATACGTGTTGTTGCATAGTAGAACACGGTATTGCACAATATTTTTGAATTATTGATTCTTACGTAAGAAGGCACTACTCAATAATTGTTACAGTAATTACTGTTCAATAATCTATTTTATTGATTCAATAATTGCTACGTTGATATTTTATATTATTGTTGTTTAATAATTGTCACTGCACAGTATCTCAATTATCAGATCAATAATTCATATTATTTGAATAATATTGTTAAATAACATTATTGGCAATGTCTAAGAAAGTTCTGTCTAGAAAAGGGGTTTGGTCACCTAATTGCGCGCCAATAAGGAGAAATTCTTATCGGAAAGCTCCCTCTTTCCTAGGAACTACCTAGTTGTAATAATTGTGATACCGTAATATTATTTGTGAATAATTATTATTGATTTATATGATAAGGAAATATTTATTTTATGTGGATATAAATGATGGAAAGGAAAATATTTATTTTGTGTTGATATAAATGAAGGAATTAATGCTGAGGTATTTTATCAGTATTTTGTCGAAATGAAGGAATTCTTAAAAAAGTATTAATTGTTGAAAATTGATATTTTATCTTACATTATAAATGTATAATGTGGTTATATAATAATATAATAATGGTGATATTTTCACACTAAATTCACGGTGCATGAATCAAATGAGAGAAATCTAGAAATCAAAAGAAGAACCAAATATGGGATTTTTAGAAAAATTAGTTGATTACTGGATTTTGTAAAATTCATAACTCTTTGTGTATAATGAGTTAGGAGATGAGCCATATATCAAAAGAAAGCCCTGTAAGTAAGCTAATCGTAGAAATTTAAATCACCCAAATATTCTTTGTGAATTTTTCATGGTGATTGTTTGAGTGAAACTGGTACGAGCGACTTATAGTCCGAAAATCAAATCAGTGTTCTTAAAGCTCTATTGCGTGAGTTATAATTTTAATCCGATCGTTGGATCGCTGTAATTTTTGGATATGTTATACATATATAAGTTGAGTATATGTCCACAAATTTTGAACCATTAGAAATTAACGTATGATTTGTTATGAATTTTAAGAGGTGCTGAAAATCGTCCGTTTGTGGAATTCAGATATTTTCTGTTAGGAATTTGGAAAAACTTTCTTCTGCAAAGTTGTAGAGAATTTGATTTCATATGGAATGGACATAAAATTAGTATTTATCTGATAAAATGGCTAATTATTATGAATTGTTGAAGTTTGGGAAATTAAATATTTTTATTAAAATTATGGGTGGGACCCACTTTTGTTTTATATGGAAAAACTTTGCTGGAAATCAATTGTGATGTACTGAAGTCTTGTTCAAAGGTGGAGGCTGGCATGCGTATAATAATAATATTTTATTAATTTAGTCTTCTTTGGCGTTCTAGCATTTTCCTATAAATAGGGTGCTTAGTTAGAATTGAAAATCATATCAGAAACAAGTATTCTTTCTCTCTATATTATCGAGCGTATTTTGTAAGTATTTATATACTTTGAAGGTTGTTATTCAGTGCAAGTTTCCTTCGGCTTTACATCCGATATTCTAGTCAGAAATACTGCTCTTTTGATGTAAGGGATAGTGAGGGATTGTAAGGGCTAGTAAGGGATGTTATTTTCTTCATAATGATGTTATTCTTTCAATATCATTATACCGAAATATTGGTATAGATTTTATTGTAGAATTTCTACCTTTTTCATGTCAAGGTTACATTCATGCATATAGCACTATTCACGTATACGACACTATTCATGTATATGGCACTATTTACGTATATGATATTATTTATGTATAAGGTACTATGTACGAATACGAAGTACTATTCATGAGTTACTATTCATGAATTACTATTCATGCATTATTATTCATGAGTTACTATTCACAAGTTACTACTCATTAGTTATTATTCACAAGTTATTATTCACGAGTTACTATTTACGGGTACTATTCACGACAAAATTGGTTTTTTTTTTTGTCCAAATTATTGTTGATTTATGAATCTTACTCTTGAAATTAAATATAGTTATTGATCATATTATTTTTATTATCATATATAACATTTTTATAATCTTAGTGATAAAATTTCTCTTTGACTTCGGTGTAAAGATGGGTAGATTATTGGTATAATCGTGACTATGGGTTCTCTTTGGCCAGTAGTACAAGTTGAATTGTTGACTGGTATGATCATGACCATTGAATTTATAATTGAATATCTTTAGCTTAAATGCAAAGGTGATTTGATCAAAATGGTTATAATTATTGTTTATATAAATTCTGAAATGATTATATATTTCTTTGAGATATTAATATCTTTGGCATGTAGTGCAAAGATGATCTGTTGTTGAATATCTTTGGCCTGTAGTGCAAAGATGATCTGTTGTTGAATATCTTTGGCATGTAGTGCAAAGATGACCTGTTGTTGAATATCTTTGGCCAGTAGTGCAAAGATGAACTATTGATGAATATCTTTGGCCCGTAGTGCAAAGATAAATTTATTAGTATGATTATGAACAGGAACTGTGATTTGGTATAACCATAATATTTGATGTTTCAGGTAAAGACAGGTATCTTCGTCCTGGATGAGAAAAGGAATTTAGAACCACAATTATGATTATGAGTTATTCATATGATTGCGAACCAGAACTGTTGATTGATGTTACATGGATAAAACATTGTTGGTGGACTTTTAACATGGAGAAGATTATAGACTTTATGGTCTATTTGACTCTTCTAATGGATTGCTCGTTCCGCTTCAATTATGGTTGAAAAGTTTTATCATCTACCATATGTTCTAAATCTCTAATTCATTACTGACGAAGGCTATTGATAAATTAATTATCTTTAGTCATGATATTCTTTACTAGGCTAGTTTTGCTCACCCTTTTGCTACACAATTCCTTTCAGGTAATAAGAGTGTAGCTGGGCCGAGGGGGGGTAACAGGGGAATAGAACGGTGGTCTCTATCTGTGTAGGTTCTCCCTATACAGTATAGAAAAGTGTGTTATATTTTATACATCATTTAGTAGTTATATTTGGTGAATCAAATCGGGTGAGGCGATCCCAACGTTGGAAGGGTGTTTTGCCACTATCATACAAGATGTCTAATGACATGCAACTTCGTGTTATCATAAGACAGGGTTGTGTACATCTACTTGCTGAGTATATCTACGAGCACTACCAATATAATCTTGGAGTTTGGATGAAATATAATTCTCAATTAGAGACAATGGAGATAATTATATGTCAAGAGAAGACTCACCATTGGAAAGAATATGATTGCAATCTTCTCGTTTTTCTTTGGGGGTCTATTGGGTCAACCAAGGATAATTCTCCAGTCTTATGATATTTATTTAACTTAAATGTATGGCCTCCCATGTACGAAGGTTTCCTTGAGCATTTTCTGAATATTTTAATTTCTATAAAACAGTTATTGACTGTACCTTTATGTAAGGTGCCATTGTGACGTGCTATCCAAGGTTGGGATGAGAGTCATAGTTGGTATATATTTGTATCAAAATTCATAACATACGTGTTGTTGTATTTTCCACGACAATTGTAGTAATAAAGTTGTAGTTATTTTCTGTACCATGTATTTGGCGACTAAGAATAAGTTGGATGGATTGGTCCTATTTTGAGGGTGTCACATGAATGCTATTTTCTCAAGCCAGAACTCACATTTCTTCAGCTTAGCATATAGCTTGTTATCACAAAGCCTTTGTAGTACCAGTTTCAAATGGTGCTCATGATCTTCACGGCTTTTGAAATAGATGAGGATGTCATCAATAAAGACGACAATGAACTGATCCAAATATTCTTTGAACACATGGTTCATCATATCCATGAAAGCAGCAGGAGCATTAGTCAATCCAAATGGCATGACTAGGAATTCATAATGCTCGTATCGAGTTCTGAAGTCAGTCTACGGAATATCCTCAGTTTTAATCTTCAACTGATGATATTCAGAACGAAGATCGATTTTTGAAAAGAATTGTGCTCCTTGCAACAGGTTGAAAAGTCATCTATGCGAGGTAGCGGATGCCTATTCTTGATGGTGACATGATTCAATTCCCGGTAGAATCGATATCTAATAAGGTATAATCTTCGCAAGAGTTTATGATTAGCTTACCTGTGATCACCTCGTTTGGGTTCCTCGCATTTTGGACAGTCACGACAAATACCCTTCTAGGAACCACCGACTTTGACTTATCCGGGACAGCCTTTGGAGTCACCATCCCTGTTTAACTTAGTTTCGTAACAAGACAATCTCTAGCTATATGACCTTCATTTCCACATTTATAACACACCCTGGATTGTTGTGGGCAATTTGGACTGATGTGTCCCTCTTTCCCGCATTTATAACAAACGACCAGTGCTCGTTCTCCTCCCCTAGAAACAGCTAATGTTTGTGCTGACGTCTTCACGTTATCATTGTTGTACCTTTTCTTTTTGAAATCCCTCCCCCCCCACCCACCCACCCACCCACCCGACTCGCTTCTTCTACCATCATGGCAACGATTACCACCAAAGTGGTTACCGCTTTGTCCGAATGTTTTCCTCCCCACTAGTTGTCATTGTTCCGATGATTTCTGCCACCAATATGGCCCTGATTGTGGTCCCTTGGTTGAACATACTAATTATCTCGCTCTAGTAATTGAGTCATGTTTACAATATCTGAATATAAAGAGAATTTATGAGAGATAAGAAATTATCGAATCTCGAGTTTTAGACCTCTCAGAAACATCCGCGTCATTCGTTCCTCATTCTCTACCAAATGAAGTGCAAATTTGGATAACTCTGCGAACTTCAACTCGTACTGGGACAACGTCATGTTATTTTGTTCCAGTCTAATAAACTCTACCCCCTTCATATGACGAATACTTTTAGGAAAGTATTTGTTATTAAACAGTTTCTGAAACGTTTCCCAAGACATGTTGAGTGCGGCAGGCTGGGTACGCTTCACAGATTCCCACCAGTAATCTGCCTCACCACGGAACGTAAAGGTGGTGAATGGAACCTTCTGTTCTTCCGTGCATCCCAAGACATTAAATATCTTGGTAATTTGTTTAACCCACGTTTCCACCTTGATCGGATCCGGCTTTTCCGCAAATTCTGGTGGTCCCAACTCTTTGAACTGCTTGGCTGTGACAAGCCGCGCATTACTATCATTTCCACCCGTATTTTGTACATGAGTCTCCCTCTTCTGATTTTGTATGAACTACAAAAAGCTTCTAAACATCCCATCATTCATCATTTCTTCGGTAGTGTTGTTTATAGGAGGAATATTGCCTTCCTATTGCACGTTCCCCTGAGTGGTGATTAAAAGTGTTTCCACGGTCTCATTCACTCCATTGTTAATATTTCCAGATGCCATTCTCAAATACTACCACAAAACAAGGGTTAATTAACAAATTAACATATCACTTATTAACCATAGGCTCTGACTGACAAACCAAATAAGCTTAGGTATGACACACTAACGAAGGATTACTCGTCTCTCCCCTCCTAGTTCTATTCCCCGATCTCCGCCAAAGACCATATCCATAATCTCTGATACCAACTGTGACACCCCCAAATAGGTATACATCACCCATTCTGATTCGCCAAATACATGGTACAGAAACAAATACAACTTCAGTAATACAATTGTACTGTAAAATACGACAACACATATATTATGAGTTTGAATACAAATATTGTCTAATATATAGACAGTATAAAAATTTAAAAAGAGTTCTCATTACAATTATTGATACACTATTTTACAAAAATAGTGAGGACTGCTTAAACAACTTTCTAGAATCATCACTCCATATCCCGACTAGTTCTTGCTAAATTCTCACCTCCTGAGAAGAAAAATGGAACAAAAATAAAAAGGGTGAGCTCAACTAGCCCAGTAAAGAATATTATGACTAAGATAATATACAATAAATTATAATTAGTCCTAAACAGGAAAAAATCTGATAGAATATAATAGACAATAAATTTTAGATCAACAACTGCAGCGGAAACATCAATCCATTAGAAGAGTCAAGTAGAGAATGAATTATACTATCTTCTAATATTTAAAAGTTCATCATCAATATTTTATCCATGTAACATCAATCATTATACATCTTGAATCAAATATTCATCTTTACATTACAGCCCAAAGATATTCATTTGTATCACCAGTTGGTCATGTTCATCTTAACACCTGTTCATCTTTGCACTACGGGCCAAAGATATTCATCAATAAATCATTCATCTTTGTACTACAAGCCAAAGATATTCAGTAATATCATTATTTAGGACTGAGTATGATGAAAAATATTTTAAAGAAAACGAATCCAGTAAGACGAAAAAAATAAATATTAGGGATTCATATTACAGTTTATCCAAGTTCAATAATACTCCATAATAACCAATTGTGAAGCAGAATTCAAAAATAAATATCAAAACATGGATACAATAAAAATAGTAACCATAATAGACATCTTGGACAAAAAAAAATTTACTTTTCTGTGAATAGTGTTGTATTCGAGAATAGTGTTGTATACGTGAATAGTAACCCCGACACAAAAAGGTAAAAATTTCACAATAAAATTCATATCAATATTTCGGCATAATGATATTAAAAGAAGTAATATCATTTACGAAGAAAATAACATCCCTTACCTCAAAATAACAGTACTTCTGATCGGAATATCAGTATAAGGCTGAAAAAACTTGCACTGAATAGCAACTCACAAAGTATCTAAATACTCACAAAATACGCTCGATAATATATATATATAGTGAGAGAGAGAAAAAAAAAACTTATTTCTGGTGTGATTTTTAATTATAACTAAGCACCCTATTTATAGAAAAATGCTAGAACGCCAAAGGAGACTAAACTAATAAAATAATATATATATATATATATATATATATATATATATATATATATATATATATTTCATTCTACGCCAACCTCTTTTGAAACATCAAAGCAAGCCATCTTGAAAAAAATTTCAGCCCACATGTTTTGAAAAACAAAAGTGGGTCCCACCCATAATTTTAATAAAAATATTTAATTTTTGAAACTTTAATAATTCATAATAAATAGAATTTTTATCAGAAAAATACGAATTTTATGTTCATTCCATAGAAAATTAAATTTTCTAAAACTTTGTAGAAGAAAGTTTTTCCAAATTTCAATCAGAAAATATCTGAAATCCATATATGGACGATTTTTAATACCTCCAATCCAACAAAATACTGATAAAATACCTCAACATTAATTTTTTCATTTATATTTACATAAAATAAATATATCCATCATATAAATCAATAATTAATTATCCATAAAATAATATTACAAAATCACAATTATGACAACCAGGTCGTTCCCAAGAAAGATGGGACTTTCCGATAAGAATTTCTCGTTATTGGCGCGCAATTAGGTGACCAAACCTCTTTCCTAAACAGAACTTCCTTAGGCATTGCCAATAATGCTATCTAACAATATTATTCAAATAATATATTATTGATCTGATAATGGAGATATTGTGCAGTGACAATTATTGAAACAACAATAATATAAAATATCAATGAAGCAATTATTGAATCAATAAAATAAAATATTGAACAGTAATTACTGTAATAATTATTGAGTAGTGCCTTCTTACGTAAGAATCAATAATTAAACAATATTGTGCAATACCGTGTGCTACTGTGCGTCAACGCGTATTACTGTATTTTAACCACCGGGTATTCCAACAGTGTTAACGGTAACCATTACGCCGTTATTTATAAAAACACAAACTTATCGTTTTCTTCATCCGACCATTTTCCATTATGGGGCCCACAAATGGTTGCGCCGTCGTACGAATATTCCACGACCAAATGAATATTTCCCGACAACAATGAATATTTTATAACCACTTGTTTAATTTTGCAAAATTTTCATATTTCACCCATAACCAAAGCATTATATCAAATTAACACCTTATTATTCAAAATAATAATTAGAGAAAATTCGATTTTATTCATAAAAAAGTTGGGGTCTAACACTATCAATACATGAGGTTTGATAGAATTATAAGAGTACTCAATTATTACAATCTCTCCAAAAAGATTAGTAGTAATCTACATAATTGATAATCAAAAAGCCGACAGAAATATTCGCAGTATTTAACTATTTATCATTTTCGGTTTCTTTAATAGGATTAGTTTTGTTTTTATTAATAGAAATAGTGTTTTTAATGTTAGTGTTTAAGTGATGTTTGCTGAATTTGTGTTGGATCAGAGGACAGAGCGATCATATTCGGCCTCAATTCATATTAAGTGGGCCTTTAGTGACTGGCTTCTCTAGCCATACGAGAGTTCAATAATATCTCATTTGCCTTTGGACTATGATTAAGCAAAGTATGTCTTATTAAAATAATAATAATAATACGTTGATAAAAGAATTAATAATTTTAATTTCTAATTTATGTATACCCTAAATTGATAGTTTTATATATTATATGGACTGTGATGTTGTGCATAATACAGTTTTGCTGATTACGAAGCTTGTTATTTTCTATCTTCATAATTATCCTTTTTATTTGTCTTTTTAAAAAGTAAAATTTATTTTTAATTTATTTGTCATTTGTAGATTTTAAATAAATGTTAGTGAAATAGTTTTTTCATATTATTTCAATATTAAATACTAATTTGTTTTCTTTTATCTTTTTCAATAAATTTTATAAGGGTAAAACAAATATTTTATATCTAATTTGACCAATTAAACAAAATATTAATTATATATATTTTTTAATTTTCTCCTAAAATGTCTATTAAAAAGGAATAGAGGAAGTACCATTAGGGAGTTTAAGGCTTATTTGTCTTTATTTCGAAAGAAAAATTGTATAAAATGAGTAAAGTACCATTACTAGGAATCTCGGATTAAAATTGGAAATTAATATTTTTAGATGTATTTTTGATATTTTCACATAATTTTCTCTGACATAAGAAGAAAATAGATCCTACCTTCATGTGAGAGGAGATTGTAAAAATATCAAAAACTCATGTGGGAGTGGTGCTTCCCTTAAAATTATATGCATCCATTCATAAAGGTCCCTTCTCAAATGTTTTTTTATCTATATCTATATCTATATATTTATTATAAAGTTAGTTTCCATGTGAGATTTGGTGATTTTATTTTATCTCTAAAATTTTATATATATTGATATTTTGTTATTTTTATATTAAATTTATTTTTTATCTTTTTATTTAATCCTCTAAATTTTATAAAATTCTTATTTTACCCTTATAGTTTACACATGTAATATGTGTGCCACCGGATACTAGTAATAATAAACCATATATGACGCCCTCAAAATAGGTATACACAACCCATTCTGAGTCGTCAAATATATGGTACAAAATTTAAATACAAACTTAATTATACGACAAAACATAGCTGACAGTTTTAACACGTATATTGTCTCGTAGACAATATCAAAACTCAAATGGAATTCTCATTATATTTATTATCACACTATTTCATAAAATAGTGAATACTACTATAGCCACCATCTTGGACCATCACTCCATTCCCCGACTAGTCCCGGCTATATTCTCATTTCCTGAAGAGAACAATGAAAACAAATGGTGAGCTCAACTAACCCAGTAAAAAATATTATGACTAAGATAATACAGAATAAATTATCGTTAGCCTTCAACAATGTAAAATTGATAGAATATAATAGACAACAAATCTAACTGTAACGGAACAAGCAATCCATTAGAAGAGTTAAGTAGAGCATAATATCTAATATCTTCTATGATTTAAAAGTTCATCATCAATATTTTATCATTGTAACACAACTCAATAAATAATTCACATCATCGAATTATCCATGCATTATGGGCCAAGGATATTCGTTAGTATCGCATCCATGAATTATCCATGCACTACATGGCAAGGTTATTTCATATTATCACATCCACGAATTATTCATGCACTACGGGCCAATGATATTCGTTAGTATCACCAATGGTCATGATCATGTCAATAACTGTCTATAAATGCACTACGGGCCAATAAAGACTTTCACCACATTATTTATAACATTACAGTTCATGATTATACCGATACATTGTCATAAGCATACCAACAAATGTCCATCAATGCACTACGGGCCAATGAGGATTTTATCATAATATAAGCATAATGATGATGACAGTGATATAAGAATTCAATTAAATGAGAGCAATGATAAATTTTAAAGATTTATAATTTAATTTATTTAGAGTTCAAGAATGTCCAAATTGTCAACATGATACTGCTTTGCGGAATAAAATTTAAGAATAATATTGTATCAAAAATAATTTGGACTGAAAAAAATCAATTTCTGTCATGAATAGTACCCCGGGTGAATATTACTTCGTGAATAGTACCCTGACATGAAAAGATCAAAAATTAACAAGAATGTTCAAAAAAAAATTCTTGTGAAACGATACTAGATGAAGTGCAAATTTTAAGGATATTTTACTAATTTCAAGGATATTTTACTAATTTCACGGATATTCTACTAATTTCAAGGATATTCTACTAATTTCAAGGAGATTAGAAGCAATACTTTAATAAAATGAGTATAAAATTCGGAATCTGAAATGAAATAATATTACTTACATACTACATAGTATAGAAGAAAATATTATTTCTTATGAATATTGAACAAAAATAATATCCATTACTTTAAAAGGAGAGTATTTCTGATTGATATGACAGAGATATTCTTGAAGAAAACTTGCACTGTTTTCTACGCTCAAAGCTTCCTTAAATTTTAAAGAAATACGCTCAATATTATAGAAGAAGAATTCTCTGATTCTGGTGTGATTTTCAATTATAAACTAAACATCTTATTTATAGGAGAATGACCTGATACTATTTAGAAAATAAAATCACGCGTGAACAGTCGCCCGATTCACATGTTGCAATAAAATATTCTAATAAAACGAAAATTTTATATAAAATATAATATATTCTATTTATAATCAAATAAAATAAAACCTGTATATATATATATATATATATATATATATATATATATATATATATATATATATATATATAATACGTATACATATATATACTTTATAATTTTCTACCGATTATTTTGAAAAATGAGTAAGTGGGGGTCCATGTAATAAACAAAATTTATAACAAATATTTCATAAAAAAAACTCCTATATTTATCTCATTTCACTTGGCTTCACTAAACACATTTTTGAACAACAATTATTCATCATTAATATTATAACTTGCAATATTAACAACCAAATCATTCCCAAGAAAGATGAGACTTTTCGATAAGGATTTCTTCTTATTGGCGCGCAATTAGGTGACCAAACCCCTTTCCTCGACAAAATTTTCTAGACATTATCAATAATATAAATAATAATATGAATAATTTTGTCGTCTTAATTATTGATTTAATAATATAAAATATTGTGCAGATGATACTGTGACAATAATTGAATCAATAATGTGAGATACTATGCAATAATTACTGTGACAATAATTGAGTATAACTGAGTGACTTCTTACGTAAACATCAATAATCAAAGATACTGTATAATACCGTGTGTTACTATGAAACCACACGTATTACTGTACTTTTATCACCGGGTATTTCAACAGTTAACGGTAAAATTTTTGCCGTTATTTTTATAAAAAGATATTTTTGTCGTTTTCTAACTCCGACAGTAATTTCGTTGTGGGGTCCACCAATAATTATGCCGTCGTACGAATATTCCCCGACCAAACGAATATTTTATGACAACTTGCTTACTCTGTAAAATTTATAAATATTACCCACAACTATAACATTATATCAAATTCACACCTTAATATTCAAAAATAATATTTAGAGAAAATTAAATCTTTATTCATAAAAATTTGGGTCTTACACCATAACTCCATAAGGATGCTAAAAATTACCCCATCTCTTTCAAACTTAGATAAGTATTTTTAAAATGACCTTTTGTAATAAATTTTAATTTTTAGAATAAATTCTTAACTTTTCTTAAAAAGTATGACATGATAATATTCAATCTACTTGTACTATATGAAATAAATAATTATAACATTTTATAGTCTAAAATTAATAAAATACGTCTTTAATTTTAAAATTAAAAAAAATATATATATGGGTAAAATATAGTTTCACCCCTTGTAGATAATTATAATAACACTCACCAACCCTCTAATTTTTTAAATAACAGTCAGTACCTCTCTAGTCTATAATATATAAATTTACTATCCCTAATGTGGTTGACTAACTAATATCCAAAAATATTTTTAATATAATGTCTAATACACCATTCAAGTTAGTACTTGCAAGATACTAACTGTTACTTGAAAAATTAGAGAGGATGAGAGTGTTATTATAATTATATGGAGGGGTATCACTGTATTTTACTATATATATATAGGCTTAAATATGATTTACTGTCTTAAACTATAGGCCATATTCCACTTCGGTGATCCACCTTTCAATTTTATCAATTAGATGATTGAACTATTAATTTTTTTCGATTTCATTCAATTGACCCTGCCACGTCAGAAATTGCTGACATGACATCCTAATAAGTTAAATGAGTGCTTATTTGTAAAATGAATATATATTTTTCACCAGATCAAAAAGACAAAAATATAAAATAACAAATATTTTACAATTAATTAATTAATTAATCAAAAGAAAAAAACCCAATATGAATCAAACAAAAATTTTTACAATTAACACAAATTAAACAAAATACATAAATTAAAAATAATTACACAAGACAATGGCTGCATCGGCGAGGCTGGGCTCCGCCTCCTCCTGGCACATCCGTTGCAGCCTTTTTCCTCTGTTTTTTAGCCAGCGGTTTACCCAATAGCGAGTCGGCGGACTGCCCAAGGTCGTTGTACATAACCCATGGGCTTAAAGGTGAAGAGAACGACGTATAAGACGAGGAAGAGGATGATGAGGCGGACGAGTCAGAGTGAGTTTGACCAAACTCGGACGCCGGTCCTCCCTCGTTTGCTCCTCGCCTTGGTCTGGACGGGAGTTTTGAAAATGGGCTTGTCTGAACCGAAAATTTCTGGGTTAGAATGGTTGCTGGTGGGCTTAACTGACAATTTTTTGGCAGGTAGTGTTAAAGAGTAACCGGAAGAAGAATCATCTACAAAATGAGACAACCATTCAAGGCCCGCCGAGTCATCCGCCTGCAAAACCTTTTGTATTTTTCTCAATACCCAACCCCTAAAGACTAATTCTTGTTTTAGGGAGGAAAAGGAAAACGCACATTTTAAGAGTGAGAATAACCAAATAGTACTTACCGGAACACAGAGCTCACTGTCAGGGACAGACCCGAAAAAATCAGTGACATTTCTCTCTTGTTGTTGCTGAAGATAGAGCAAATCAGTCTTGTTATCCCTCTTGTTCTTGTTGGAATTAGATCTGGGCTCGGATTTAATGGATCTGAGATGTATTTTGTTTTGTTTTGATTATCTTTAATTAGGCTTTGCCAAATTTGCCCTTACCCAAATAATTTAAATTAATAAAATGATATAAATATATTATTTAGATACACATCAGTTTTCTATATCCCCACTCAGGAAAATATGTCATTAATTTATGACGTGTGAAGTTAATTTGGACAATAGTGGAAAAAATTAATAATTCAATTATTTAATTGATAAAATTAAAATGTGGATCATTGAAATGAAATATGGTCTATAGTTTAGGATAATAAATCATATTTAAGCCTATATATATATATATATATATATAATTTTGGAAGAGAACGACAGGCCAAGTCATTTATTTTGATGTGTTAAGTTAAATATTTTCCTCTATTTTATTGTCGTGTCTCTTTGGATTGAAATTATGTCTGAGAAACAAGTGCTTGTCACCCTTCAGTAATTACTACAATTAAAAATTATTGGACGAGTTTAACAATGTGCTTAGTTTTTAGTTTTCCCCTCATCTATATATTTCACTATTCGCAAGTCTTCAACGTCTATAGTATCATATTTATAAAAATATTAATAAATAAATTATTTAACTAATTAGAGAATAGCAGGGTAATCTTGACAGAAGGATCCTTCCAAATTCTCCAAAATAATCAGATAATTGATGCTGTGGATGAGTCGAATTAATAGGTTTTAAAATCATCACATTTTAAAGTGACATAATTCTTGTTTGTAAGAATAGATTAAAACTATGTTTGTTTGTAAGAATTATACTTGATATTTGACTATTAATTTCAAGTCTGTTATTTATTTTTTTTAAAAAAACTTGACACTATTAGTTCTGAGATAATAAAATGACTTTAAAAGGGAGATTATTTAATATAATGTCCGACGAGGTATTATAAACCCTATCATTTGGAACTAAAATTTTATGAACAAAATTAATCTTTAATTTTGTTCAAAAAGAACACTGTATCTTATCATATCTATCTATACTTAAACTAATGAGAATATGATATATTTGTTATTATTAGTAGTAAGAGTATGATAATTCAAAACGATAAGTTTTTATTCAATCATTTAAATAATCCTGAACAAAACAAATATAACATGATATTATATTAAGTTGTCTCATGAATAAACTCATAAAAAATAAACATGTGACTGAAACTATTTAATTCTAAGATTAATAATTTTAAAATTATAATTTATGATAATATACTTCCGAGATTATAATCCTTACCATCAAAGATGACAAAATAATTCAAGTGACTTTGCCGCGACTATATATATTAAATGATCAAATAGTACCCAACTTATCAGATATAAACGGGGAAAAAAAATAATGATAGAAAAATAATATTTTCACAAGACTTCACTTACATGAATGTGAATCTCGTTTAAACTTGACAATTTAAGTTGAAAACTATATAGTTTGTAACACCCCAGTCCCACATCGAAAGATAGGGGGAAAATTTGTCTGCATATAAGGAATTAAGTAACTACCAATAGTACCTTCAAGTCATGACCTTTTGGGAGCCTGTGGTGGGCTAGATGACCCAAGAAGATACTATTGGGCCAGTGGTTTGAGGCCTTATTTGGATGGATTTGATTCGATTCGGACTTGGGATTTGACCCAAGATTTGTTCCGGACTCGGGATTTGACTCGGGTTGTTTCATATGGTATCAGAGCCGACTCTCGAAAGCTCGGGTCGGGTCATCCGATCGGGTTGCCGGAGGTGGGGACACGAAGGCTGGTGGTATTATCCCACAATGGAGAGATGAAGGTCCGGAGGTGGGGACACGAAGCCAGCCGGTATTATCCCACAATGGCTAGAGAGGCAAAGATCTTTGGGCCGTGTGTGTGATCGGTTCTGACGGGGACGTCAGAAATTTAAGTGGGGGAGCTTGTAACACCCCAGTCCCACATCGAAAGATAGGGGAAAAATTTGTCTGCATATAAGGAATTAAGTAACTACCAATAGTACCTTCAAGTCATGACCTTTTGGGAGCCTGTGGTGGGCTAGATGACCCAAGAAGATACTATTGGGCCAGTGGTTTGAGGCCTTATTTGGATGGATTTGATTCGATTCGGACTTGGGATTTGACCCAAGATTTGTTCCGGACTCGGGATTTGACTCGGGTTGTTTCATAGTTAATCAAAATCACTTGGATCTATTGGATTGATTAACTAATTTTTAGATGATGAATTGGTTTGGTTTTGGACCCATATTATTATTACAAATATGAGTTAGATATAGTTTAACTAATTTTGACTCATATTAATCTATAATATTTTTTACACTTTGTAGAGCTAACAAAGAACCCACCCCACCCCCACCCCCACCCCCACCCCCACCTCGACCCACACACCCACTCTGCCCCGTCCCCCACCCCACCCCGACCCCGCCCCCACCCCGCCTCGTCCCACACACCCCACACCCCCCACCTCCACCTCACCACACCCGCCCCACACACCCACCCCACCCCACCCCCACCCCCACCCCCACCCCTACCCCTCGTCCCTCACCCCCACCACTCGTCCCTCACCCCACCAAAAAAATAATATTTATTGATTATGTAATCACATCAATTAAAATTTTTTAGTAAAAAATTTGGGTATAAAAAATTTAAATAAGACTCTTTTAGAATAACAGAAATTAACATTTTAGTGAAGCTATAATTTGAAAAATAGGTCGACGTAAATTCAACCCATAACCATTTAAATTTAAACCACATAACCCATATTAAATATATGTAATATGATTTTTGTTTCAAAACCAACCAAAACCTATTTCATGTAATCCAAAACTTACCTAAACATATTTTTTTGCCAAGTCTAGACTCTCGTTTACTATTCATATGATGGAGTCTTATAGAAATATCAATTTCCTAATTATAAAATGAAGATGCCAAACAATATTAACCATTTTTAATATGACACCTTTTTCTTAAACGCGAAATTAATTTGATATTTTGTTGCTTTCAAGTAGGCCTGACAAAATATTGTTATGGATTGGTTTTGGTTTTCAAAATATGGTTATTGTTCCATTTAAGAACTAAAACCATACTAACCATTTTTAATATGAGTTATATGGGTTGGAACCATATGGTTATAGTTCAAATATAAGTCGACCCATATTTTAAATTTCAAACATACCATTATTATGATTCAATTAAATAAATTATTATTAGATATATCATTTATACATAATCACTAAATATTATTTTTTTGGGAGGGAGGGAGGGATGGAGGGGTGGGTGGGTGGGTGGGTGGGGTGGGGGTGGGGTGGTGTATACATAATCACTTAATAAATTTTTTTGGGAGGGAGTGTTGGGTGGGTGGGTGGGTGGGTGGATGGGGGTGGGGGTGGGGGTGGGGGTTGGGTGGGTGGGTGGGTGGGGGTAGGGTGTGGGGGTGCGTGGTGTATACATAATTGTTTATGTAAGATCCCCAAGTTTTATGAATAAAGATTAATTTTTCTCGAAATATATTTTTGAATATTATGGTGTGGATTTGATATAATGTTATAGTTGTGGGTAATATTTATAAATTTTGCAAAGTAAGCAAGTGGTTATATAATATTCGATTGGTCGGGGAATATTCATTTTAACAGGGAATATTCGTACGACGACACAATCATTGATGGACCCTACAATGAAAGTATTATCGTAGTTAGAAAATTACAGAATTATCTTTTTATAAAAATAACGGCAAAAGTTTTACCGTTAAACTGTTGATCTACCCGATGGTAAAAGTACAGTAATACGCGTGATTGCATAGTAACACACGGTATTGATTATTGATGCTTACGTGAGAAGTCACTCAGTTATACTCAATTATTGCTACAGTAATTACTGCATAATATCTTTCATATTATTGATTCAGTTATTGTTACAGTATCATCTGCATAATATTTTATATTATTAAATCAATAATTGAGATGATAAAGTTTTTTATATTATTATTTGCAATATTGAAAATATCTAGAAAGTTCTGTTAAGGAGATGTTTGGTCACCTAATTGCGCGTCAATAGGGAGAAATCCTTATCGGAAAGCCCCCTCTTTCCTGAAAATGATCTGGTTGTTAAATATTACGAGTTATAATATTAATGATGAATAAGTTCGTGTTGATTAAAGATGAAATTGATATTTCTATTGTGTTGGGATTATTAGTGTTAGTGAAAATGAGCAATTAATTGCTGTGAGACCCCGAATTTTATGAATAAAGATTTAATTTTCTCGAAATATTTTTTTTATATTATGGCGTGGATTTGATATAATGTTATAGTTGTAGGTAATATTTATAAATTTTGAAAAGTAAGCAAGTGGTTATATAATATTCGATTGGTCGAAAAATAATCTTTTTGTCGGAGAATATTCGTACGACGGCACAATCATTGGTGGACCCCACAACGAAATTATTGTCGGAATAAGAAAACGACAAAAATATCTTTTTATAAAAATAACGGTAGAAGTTTTACCGTTAACTGTTGAATCACCTGGTGATAAAAGTACAGTAATACGCGTGGTTGCATAATAGCTCACGATATTGATTATTGATGCTTACGTGAGAATTCACTCAATTTTATTCAATTATTGCTACAGTAATTGCTGCATAGTATCTCATGTTATTTGATTCAATTATTGGCAATATTTTATATATTATTAAATCAATAATTGAGATGACAAGTTATTCTAATTATTATATGCATAATTAACAATGTCTAGAAAGTTCTGTCAAGAAAAGGGGTTTGGTCACCTAATTGCGTGCCAATAAGGAGAAATCTTTATTGGAAAGCCCCCTCTTTCCTGGGAACGATCTGGTTGTTAATATTGTGAGTTATAATAATATGAATAAACGTTGTTTAAAATATGGACCCCAATTTACCCATTCTTCAAAATAATCGGTAGAATATATATATATATATATATATAAAATGTGTGTGATAAGGATGTTTGTAAGTGTGATGTGTGTGAAAGGGACATGTGGGTGGAAGAATGGAAATGGGGGGGGGGAGTTTACGTAAATGGAAGGGAGTTATGATATATATATATATATATATATATATAATATTTAACATGTATATATATATATATATATATATATATATATAATTATATAACCTTTGCCTTACGGAAAAGGCATACAACAAACACACAATCTGCTATATATATATATATATATATATATATATATTATACACGTGATTCCCTTAGCTAGCTTCTCCCGTACTCCCCTTTTCCTTCCTTCTTCTCCTTCCTTCCCCATGACTCCTCTATCTTGCCTATATAAGGCAGTGCATGCTGCTGATTGAAAATGAAGAATTCTCTCTGAAGAATTTCTCTCTCTTTATCTCTTATTTATTCTCTCTAAATTTATGAAGCAATTATAAGAGTATATTTATACACTTCGCTAAAGTTTTATAACACGTTATTAGCACGAAGCTCTAACCAACTGAGACGGTAAAATTAAATTCAAGCAATTTATTATTATATTACAGGTTTGGCTATGTCACCAATAATAAAATTTTATTCTTATAATTGTCTTTAAATTCTTGTATTTTATTATTATACTACCGGTTTGGCTATACCACTAATAGTATAATGTTATTCTTACAATTGGCATGGCTTTGCCGCCTATTATATTAACTGTCAAGTTATATTTATGTTTTATTGTCTATTTTTAAATTCTGTTATTTACAGTGGTACCATCTATCCTTGTTGATCTTACAAGACTTGGTGGGAACCTTTTTACCGCTTATTAAATTATGGGAATAACTTGTATATGTGAAATACAGTATACCTGGTGAATAATCCTTTGTATTCATTTCTTATTAAATTGTCGGAATATCCTGTCTGTGCGTTTACGCTTGACCTGGTTCCATTATTTATTATTATGTTGGGAATAACCTGTCTGTGTAGTCTATCGCACGCATGGTGAATCCTTCTGTTATTTCATTTTTTTTATTTTTGTTGGAATAACTTGTCTATGCGAACTATCACATGCCAGGTGAAGATCCATTTGCATTATGCTAATAATATAAATATAAGAATATTTATATTTGCATTTTATCACCACTTGAGGTCGTGACTTAGTTTATTTTTCTATATCATACATGCAATTATTTATTGTTTTAATAAATAATAAAATTGTGTTTTAACTCAGAATAGATGGTAGACTTGGCAAAAATAGATTTTTCTATTTTGAAAATCTCTGGAGGCAACTATTTGGCTTGGACACTTGATGCAGAATTGCACCTTAGTGCAAATGAGTTAGAAAAGACCATTGAATCAGGAAATACAGCAACTTCAGCACAAAATGCAAAAGCCATAATTTTTCTTCGTCACCATATTGATGAAGGATTAAAGACTGAGTATTTAACAGTCAAAGATCCTTTGTCTTTATGGACACAACTGAAAGAAAGATTTGACCACCAAAAATTGGTTGTTCTCCCTAATGCCAAATTTGAGTGTCTTAATTTAAGGCTACAAGATTACAAATCAATTACGAAATATAGTTCCAATGTTTATAGAATAACCTCTATTTTGGCTTTGTATGGAGATCCAGTTTTTGAAACCCAAATATTAGAGAAAACACTCATATGATTCTGTCACAATAATATAGACAGAGTAAGTTCACAAAATTTAGTGACTTATTGTCTATCCTCCTAGTTGCAGAAAAGAATAATGAATTGTTGTTGAAAAACCATCAAGTACGGCCAACGGGTTCTACCCCATTTCCAGATATTAACAGCACGTCATTCCAGCAGAATAAACGTGACAAGAGATGATCATATAATAAAAAGTCTTGGGGACGAAAGAATAAACGAGGCCATCATAACAACAAATTCCAGAACCGCGACAATTCAAGCCACCAGAAGTGGCAAGTGTCTAGGTCGGGTAAAAGTAAAGAAAATACAACACAGATAAAGAACAAACTAGATGTTTGTTTTAGGTGTGGGATGAATGGGCATTGGTCGTGTACCTGTCGTACGCCGAGGCATCTGACTAATTTATTCCAGGAGTCTTAAAAGAATAAAGTAACTGAGGCAGAAACAAACTTTGTTAATCATCAATTGAATATTGTTGATGATCCACCAATGACCGACAATGAAGAAAAGGTTGTTGATATTATTGAACCTTCTGAAAGTATCTTTTGGGATATCATTTAATTTCTTGTTTTAATTAAACACCCTTCATGTATAATATTATTAGTTTTCATTCTATATGTGGTATGTGTTTCTCATGAATAAAATTATATTTGAAGTGTGACTTTTCTTATTTATGTTTTTATATGTATCAGACCATCTTTAATGGATATGGAGAATATATGTTTGGCAGACAGTGCAACAACTCATACAATCCTTCAAAGTGAGAAATATTTTTCATAACTAATCAAAGCTAAGGGAAATGTAGGAACTATCTTTGGCACATCAAATTTAATCGAGGGATTTGGAAAAATTAGTTTCATTCTACCAAATGAGACACAAGTTTTTATCAAAAATGCTCTATATTCTAGTAAATCCAGAAGAAATTTGTTTAGTTTTAAAGATATTCGACTAAATGGTTTTCACATTGAAACAACCAATGAGAATGATAATGAATATCTTCTCATCACTTCTACTATTTCTGAAAAAAAAGAATATCCTAGAAAAACTTCATTCAAATTCTTCTGGATTATATACTATGAAAATTTGAGCAATTGAGTCTCATAATGTTATGATTCCAAAAATCATAGATCCCAAATCCTTTATGATTTGGCATGTAAGACTCGGTCATCCAGGTACTTCTATGATGCGTCGTATTATTGAAAATTCTACTGGTCATCCTCTCAAAGATAAGAAGGTTTTTCCTAGTAGTGAATTTTCTTGTGCTGCGTGTTCTCAAGGAAAATTAATTGTTCGACCATCACCAGTAAAAGTTTATAAAGAAGCCCCAAAATTCCTAGAGATAATTTAAGGAGACATTTGTGGACCTATTCACCCATTGTCTGCCCATTTAGATATTTCATGGTTTTAATAGATGCTTCGACTAGATGGTCTCATGTTTGTCTTCTCTCTTCTCAAAATTTTGCCTTTTCAAAACTTCTTGCTCAAATAATCAAGTTACGGGCTCAGTTCTCAGATCATCCAATCAAGTCAATTCGACTTGATAACGCAGCTGAATTTTCATCAATGACTTTTAATGATTTTTGTATGACTATTAGAATTTCCATTGAGCATTCCGTTCCTCATATTCATACACAAAATGGTTTAGCTGAATCTTTAATAAAAAGACTTCAACTAATTGCATGACCATTAATGTTAAGGGATAACTTACCTACCTCTGTTCGGGGTCTTGCAATTCTTAATGCTGCAACCATCATTCGAGTAAGACCAATGGCTCTTCATAAATTTTCTTTTTTACAGTTAGTTCTTGGACAGATACCCAACATATCACACTTTCGAGTTTTTAAAAGTGCAGTATATGTTCCAATTGCACCTCCATAAAGAACTAAGATGGGAGCCCAACGAAGAATAGGTATTTATGTTGGTTTTGATTCTCATTCTATTATCAGATATCTTGAACCTTTAACTGGAGATGTTTTTACTGCACGTTATGTAGATTGTCATTTTGATGAATCTGTATTTCCAACATTATGAGGAGATAAAGTTTTAAATAAAAAACCCTATGAAATATCATGGAATGCATCAGATTTAAATTCACTTGATTCTCGTATAGGACAATGTGAAATTGAAGTTCAAAGAATTATTCATTTACAAAATATTACAAATGAAATGCCAGATGCATTTAATGATGCTAGAAAAGTGATAAAGTCACATACACCTGTAGTGAATACTCCAACAAGGATATAAATACCTATTAAAAAAATTAATTCCTGGAGAATTGACGAATAAGGTAATAGAAGAATCTAAACCACACTAGAAGCATGGAAGACCGATTGGTGCAAAAGACATTGTACCATGAAAATCAAAAGCAAATAAGGGAATCCCAGAAGGAATACCCGCTCCAGAAGTAGCACTTATTCCAAGAGTGGGAATAGCCCCAGAAGAGGTACAAACTGCTTCAGAAGTAGCACTTATTCCAAGAGTGGGAATAGCCCTAGATGAGGTTCAAAATCTCAGTGAAAGGATAAGAGATGAACACCAAGAGATCTCAATAAATTATGTACATGATGAGAAAATACGGGATCAAAGCAAAGTCATGATTGATGATATATTTGCTTTCTCTATAGCATCAGATATTACTTTGATTCCTGACACGGATCCTGAACCACAAAACGTGGAAGAATGTCAGAAAAGAAAAGATTGGCCAAAATGAAAAGATGTTATTCAAACCGAGCTACAATCTCTATTGAAAAGAGAAGTATTTGGACCAGTAGTCCAAACACCGCTGGGTGTAATCCCGGTTGGAAACAAATGGGTATTTGTACGAAAGCGAAATGAGAAAAATGAAATTATGAGATACAAAGCCCGACTTGTAGCTCAAGGGCTTTCACAAAAATCAGGTATTGATTATCAGGATATATACTCTCCAGTAATGGATGGAGTCACTTTTCTCTTTCTGATAGGTATGGCAACCATGGAAGGTTTGGAAACACGTCTGATGGATGTTGTAACAGCATACCTATATGGCTCACTTGACAATAAGATTTACATGAGAATCCCTGAAGGATTTAAAATGGCTGAATCACAAAGGCCCCGTCACATATATTCAATCAAGTTATAACGCTCATTGTATGGGTTGAAACAGTCTGGTCGTATGTGGTATAATCGACTTAGTGATTATTTAATAAAAGATGGATATATAAATGATCAAATACGTCCATGTGTTTTTATTAAGAAATCACAAAGTGGATTTTCCATCATTGCTGTATATGTGGATGATTTGAATCTTGTAGGTACTCCTGAAGAACTCACAAGAACTGCTACTTATTTAAAAGATGAATATGAAATGAAAGATGTTGGAAAGACAAAATTCTGTTTAGGAATACAAGTGGAGCATTTAGCATCTGGAATTTTTGTTCATCAATCCACATATGCTGAAAAGATTCTCAGTCGTTTTCATATGGATAAAGCTCATCCTTTGACTATCCCGATGGTTGTTCAATCTTTAGAAGTTGATAAAGATCCATTTCGACCTCTAGAAACTGGGGAAGAAGTTCTTGGACCTGAAGTTCCATACCTAAGTGCAATAGGTGCTCTTATGTATCTTGAAAACTGTACACGACTTGATATTACTTTTGCTATCAACTTGTTAGCAAGATACAGTTCTTCTTCGACTAAGAGATATTGTGATGGTATCAAACATATTTTGAGATACCCCTGTGGAAGTATAGATCTTGGGTTATTTTATCCCAGAAATTTAACGTCATAATTGGTTGGATATGCCGATGCAGGATATTTATTAGATCCACGTAATAGAAGATCACAAACAGGTTATGTATTTACATATTGTGACATGACTATATCCTGGAAATCCACAAAGCAAACCATGACAGCTACATCTTCAAATCACTCAGAGATTCTCATTATACATGAAGCAAGCAGAGAGTGTGTTTGGTTGAGATCAATTATTCAGCATATTCAAAAGTCATGTGGATTACCATCAATCAAAGACATTCCTATAATTCTGTATGAGGATAACGCTGCATGCATTGCTCAACTTAGAGGAGGATACATCAAGGGAGATAGAATAAAGCACATTTCACCTAAATTCTTCTTCACACATGAGCTACAAAAGAAGGGTGATATAGATGTGCATCAAATTCGATCATGTGATAATCTAGTCGACTTATTCACAAAGTCGCTACTAAATGCAACGTTTGAAAAACTTCAAAAAATGATCAGAATGTGTCTACTGAAAGACTTATGACAACATTTCATCAAGGAGTAATGAATTCCTTTTGAGGGGAAGGCTGTACTCTTTTTTCTTAGTCACAATTTTTATCCCAATAGGTTTTTCCTGACAAGGTTTTAACGAGACAGTCAATTAAGATATTTATGCAAAAGATATGTACTCTTTTTTCCTTCGTTAAGTTTTTTCCACTGAGTTTTCTTAACAAGATTTTTAATGAGACATAATCTTATATCGTAGGGAATCAGGGGAAGTATTATACATGTGATTCCCTTAGCTAGCTTCTCCCGTACTCCCCTTTTCCTTCCATCTTCTCCTTCCTTCCCAATGACTCCTCTATCTTGCCTATATAAAAGCCAGTGCATGCTGCTGATTGAAAATGAAGAATTCTCTCTGAAGAATTTCTCTCTCTTTATCTCTTACTTATTCTCTCTAAATTTATGCAGCAATTATAAGAGTATATTTATACACTTCGCTAAAGTTTTATAATAATATATAAATATTTTATAAGTTTTGTTTTATTTGATATTAAATAGAATATATTATATTTTATTTAAAATTTTTGTTTTATTAGAATATTTTATTGCACAGTAATGAATAGTAAAACCAAAAATTTAAAAATTTCAGACGAATTCGTTCGCCCGTGAATTCGTCGAATATTTACTGTGCAGTCCATGATTTTCTAAATTCAAATAATATCCTTTCCATTCTCCTATAAATAGGATGCTTAGTTAGAATTGAAAATCACACCAGAATCAGAGAATTCTTCTTCTATATTCTTGAGCGTATTTCTTTCGAGTTTTAGAAAATTTTAAGTGTAGAAAATAGTGAAAGTTTTCTTCAAGAATATATCCACTATACCAGTCGGAATTGCTTTCTTTTTGAGGTAAGTGGTATTATTTCTTTCGTATTCATGAAGAGAATTATTTTCTTTCAATACTCGTAAGGGGTATTATTTATTTCATATTCTGAAGAGATATTATTTTTCGTGTTCGTATGAATAATATCTTCGTTCGATATTCGTAAGGGGTATTATTTCTTTCGTATTCATGAAGAGAATTATTTTCTTTCAATACTCGTAAGGGGTATTATTGTAAGACCCCAACTTTTATGAATAAAGAATAATTTTCTCGAAATATATTTTTGAATATTATGGTGTGGATTTGATATAATGTTATAGTTGTGGATAATATTTATAAATTTTGCAAAGTAAGCAAGTGGTTATATAATATTCGATTGGTCGGGGAATATTCGTTTTAACAGGGAATATTGTACGATGACACAATCATTGGTGGATGTATTATCGTAGTTAGAAAATTACAAAATTATCTTTCTATAAAAATAATGGCGGAGGTGTTACTGTTAAAACTGTTGAACTACCCGGTAGTAAAAGTAAAGTAATACGCGTGGTTACATAGTAGTACACGGTATTGATTATTGATGCTTACGTGAGAAGTCACTCAGTTATACTCAATTATTGCTACAGTAATTGCTACATCATATCTCTCATGTTATTGATTCAATTATTGTTACAGTATCATCTGCATAATATGTTATATTATTAAATCAATAATTAAGACGGCAAAGTTATTCATATTATTATTTGTAATATTGACAATGTCTAGAAGTTCTGTCAAGGAGAGGTTTGGTCACCTAATTGCGCGCCAATAAGGAGAAATCCTTATCGGATAGCCCCCTCTTTCCTGGGAACGACCTGGTTGTTAAATATTATGAATTATAATATTAATGATGAATAAGTTCGTGTTGATTAAAGATGAATTTTATAGTTCCATTGTGTTAGACTTATTTATGTTAGTATAATTGATGCCTGGAGGTTATATTGTTCAATCGGGTATTCAGAACACTTTTCGTGTCAGAGTACTATTTACGACTTACTATTCACGAGTTACTATTCACGAGTTACTATTCATGAGTTACTATTCACGAGTTACTATCATGAGTTACTATTCATGAGTTAGTATTCACGGGGTACTATTCACCCGTAAGATGTATTTCTTTTCGGTCCAAATTATTTTTGGGTACCATATTATTCCATGAGGAGATGTGCTAATTTTTCAGACCGTTGGTTGAAGATATAATAGTAAATCAATATGGACCGCTGGTGGAAAGTTATAATAATGAATTAATATGGATCGCTGGTTTAAAGTTTTAATAGAAAATCAGTATGGACCGTTGCTTTAAGTTTTAATAGTAAACCAATATGGATCGTCCGTTTAAAAGTAAATCAATCTGAACCGTTCATATATTAGTTACTATTCAGTCCATTCTTCTATAAATAGAAGCTCATTCCATCATTATTTCTTATGAATTCACTGAAACTCTTGAGATAGAAACTATAGAGAGAAAGAGGAAAAGTGTTCTGGTACTTCACTACTCCAATATCCAGTTTCTTCTAAGGTAGGGAATATTATTTGTTGTACTCGTAAGGGGTATTCTTTCTTTCTTATTCATGAAGAGAACTTCTGTTATTCCATTCTTTATTATTCTGTTGGAATAACCTGTATACGCGGGATACCCTATACTTGGTGCAATTCTTCTGTTATTCCATTCTTTATTATTATGTTGGAATAACCTGTCTATGTAAAGTACTGCATACATGGTAAAATTCTTCCGTTATTCCATTCTTATTACTTTACTAGAATAACCTGTTTATGCGAATTACCGCATACATGGTGAAATTCTTTTAATATTCCGTTCTTTATTATTCTGTCGGAATATCCTGTTTGTGTGTTTACGCCAGACCTGGTTCCATTATTTATTATTCTGTCGGAATAACATGTCTGTGCGTTTACGCCGGACCTGGTTCAATTATTTATTATTCTATTAGAATATCCTGTCTATGCGTTTACGCCGGACTTAGTTCCATTATTTATTATTCTGTTGTGAATAACCTGTCTGTGCAGTCTATCGCACGAATGGTGAATCCTTCTGTTATTCTATTCTTTATTATTCTGTTGGAATAACTTGTCTATGTGGATTACCACATGCATGTTGAATGATCCTTCATATTTATTCCTTATAAAATTATAGAAATGATCTGTCTACGTGGATTATCGCATGGCGGGCGAAAATTCATTTGCAGTTTCATATATTCTATTATACTCAGTTGGTTAAAGCTTTGGATTCTATACTCCATGAAATTAGTGGAATATCCTTGATGTAAAATCCCAAATTTTACGAATAAAGATTTAATTTTCTAAAAATATTTTTTTTAATATTATGGTGTGAATTTGAGATAATATTATAGTTGTAGGCAGTATTTATAAATTTTATAAAGTATGCAAGTTGTTATATAATATTCGATTGGTCGGGGAATATTCTTTTTGTCGGGAAATATCCGTGCGACGGCATAATCATTGGTGGACCCCACAACAGAATTATTGTCGGATTGAGAAAACGAAAAAAGTATTTTATTAAAAATAACGGCGGAAGTTTTACCATTAATACTGTTGAACTCTTTGGTAGTAAAAGTACAGTAATACGCGTGGTTGCATAGTAGCACACGGTATTGATTATTGATGCTTACGTGAGAAGTCACTCAGTTATACTCAATTATTGCTATAGTAATTATTGCATCATATCTCTCATATTATTGATTCGATTATTGTCACAGTATCATCTGCATTATATGATATATAATTAAGTCAATAATTGAGATGATAAAGTTATTCATATTATTAAATTGTAATATTTACATTGTCTAGAAGTTCTGTCAAGGAGAGGTTTGGTCACCTAATTGTGCGCCAATAGGAAGAAATCCTTATTGGAAAGCCCCCTCTTTTCTGGGAACGACCTGGTTGATAAATATTATGAGTTATAATATTAATGATGAATGTTATTAATATTGAAGTTGTGCTCGGAGTTGAATTTGGAGACGCGGACGTGATATTTGAGTCCGGAATGATGAAATTAATAAAAATAGACTATAAACACAAAATTTGTCGGTTATTACTATTTGGTCAAAAAGTCAACAGTTGACTTTTTCGGAAAAAGTCAAATTTTGAAATTTCAAAATTTATATTTTTGATAAAAATAGTTTCGTTATGTTGAAATTATTTGTGTTAGTGAAAATCGACATTTATTTCGATAAAAATTGATGTCTAGAGGTTATTTTGACCAATCGGGTATTTAACCGGATAAATGAGCAATTGATTGCTATTATTTCATATGATTATAACTATTTGTTCACATGTGTATACTATTGTTTCACATTCTTGTTACTATTAGGGGAGTTGGTGCAAGATTGATAATACTTACAGGACTAAGTTAAAAATGGTGGTATAGATGGAGGTACTATACTGTAATTCGTATTTTCACATGTCTAGAACTATTGATTCACATGATTTACTATTGATTCAAATTATTTATCATTAGGGTAGGTGGTGTAAGTTTGATAATACTTGCAGGACTAAATTAAAAATGAAAGAAAAGTTGGAGGTATTGTTCTGTAATTTTTTGAGCCCCAAAATGTGCAATTATCGAAACTATATTTTTCTATAAATAGAAGCTCACTCTTCCTTCATTTCTCATCAATTCACTAAAGCTATAGAGGACTTATTATAGAGAGAAATTATAGAGAGAAGCTATAGAGAGAAAATCTATAGAAGAAGAGAAGCCTGCTACTTCACTACTCCTATATCCAGTTTCTTTTACGGTAGGGAGTATTATTTCTTTCTTATCTATGAAGAGAACTTCTGTTATTCCATTCTTTATTATTCTGTTGGAATAACCTGTATACGCGGGCTACCCTATACTTGGTGAAATTCTTCTGTTGTTCCATTCTTTATCATTCTGTTGGAACATCCTGTCTGTGCGTTCTACGCCGGACCTGGTTCCGTCTTTATTATTCTGTTGGAATATTTTGTCTGTGCGTTTTACGCCAGACCTGATTCCGTCTTTATTATTCTGTTAGAATATCCTGTCTGTGCGTTCTACGCCGGACCTGATTCCGTCTTTATTATTCTGTTGGAATATCATGTCTGTGTGTTTTATGCCGGACCTGATTCCGTTATTTATTATTCTGTTGGAATAACCTACCTGTGCGGTCTATCGTATGCCTGGTGATTTCTTTTGTTATTCCATTCCTTATTATACTCAGTTGGTTAAAGTTTTGACTTCTATACTCCATGAAATTAGTGGAATATCCTTGATATTTGCGCTTCATCCAGTATCTTTTCATGGAAATATTTTTCTGAGCATTCTTGAATTTTACTCTACAAAGCAGTATCATGTTGACAATTTGGACGTTATTAGTTCCTGGATAAATTAATTCTTGAACTTGTTTTATTGAATTCTTATATCATTGTCATCATCCTCATGTTTATATTTTGTTAAAAGTCATCTGTGGCCTATAGTGCATAGATGGACTTGGTATGATTATGACCAGGGATTATCCGGTGTAATCATGATCGTAATGTTACAAATGATGTGAAAAAAGTCCTCATTGGCCCGTAGAGCATTGATGGACAGTTGTTGGCATGATCATGACCATTATTGAATACACAAATATTCTTGGCCCATAGTGCATGGATAATTGTGGTCGTGATACTAAAGAATATCCTTGGCCGTAGAGCAGGGGTGATTTGATGATGTGAATTATTTATTAAACTGAGTCCCAGCGATAAAAGTGATGAAAAACCTTTTAAATCATAGAAGATAGTAGATTTTATTCCCTACTTGACTCTTTTAATGGATTACTTGTTCCGCTGCAGTTAAACTTGATGTTTGTTATATTTTATCATTTTAACACTATTGAAGGCTAACGATAAATTATTCTGCATTATCTTAGTTTTAATATTTCTTACTGGGCTAGTTGAGCTCACCCTTTCTTTCACTGTTCTCTTCAGGAAATGAGAACGTAGCTGGAACTAGTCGGGGAACAAAGTGATGATCCTAGATGTTTGCATTAGTAGTTCTCACTATTCTGTGAAATAGTGTGATAATAATTATAATGAGGACTCCTTTTGAGTTTGTATACTCTCTAGTAGACAATATTTGTATTCAAACTCACAGTTTATGTTTTGTCATATTGTACACGACAGTTGTATTATTAAGTTGTATTTAAATTCTGTACCATGTATCTGGCGACTCAAGATGGGTGATGTATACCTATTTTGGGGGAGTCACACTTGATATTTGCGCTTCAACCAGTATCTTTTCATGAAAATATTCTTCTGAGCATTCTTTAATTTTACTCCACAAAGCAGTATCATGTTGACAATTTGGACGTTATTGAGCTCAGGATAAATTAATTTATAAATCTTTAAAATTTATTCTTGAACTTGTTTTATTGAATTATTATTTCAGTGTCATCATCCTCATGTTTATATTATGTTAAAAGTCATCTTTGGCATACGTGCATAGATGGACTTGGTATGATTATGACCAGGGATTATTCGGTATAATCATGACCGTAATGTGACGAATGATGTGGTAAAAGTCCTCATTGGCCTGTAGTTCATTGGTGGACAGTTGTTGGTATGATTATGACTAGAGATTATTCGGTATAGTCATAACCATTGATGATTACATGAATATCCTTGGCTGTGGAGCAGGGATGATTCGATTTTATTTATTAAGCCGAGTCTCAACGATAAAGTTAATGAAAAACTTTTTAAATCATAGAAGATAGTAGATTTTATTCTTTACTTGACTCTTCTAATGGATTGCTTGATCCGCTGCAGTTAAACTTGTTGTCTATTATATTATTCTATTAGTTTAACATTATGGAAGGCTAATGATAATTTATTCTGCATTATCTTATTCATAATATTTCTTACTAGGCTAGTTGAGCTCACCCTTTCTTTCATTGTTCTCTTCAAGAAATGAGAACGTAGCTGGGACTAGTCGGAGAATATAGTGATGATCCTAGATGGTGCATTAGTAGTCCTCACTATTTTGTGATAATAAATGTAATGAGGACTCCATTGAGTGTGGATATTGTCTGGATGACAATATTTGTATTAAAACTCACAGCCTATGTTTTGTCGTATTTTACACGACTGTTGTATAATTAAGTTATATTTGTATTCAGTACATTGTATCTGGCGACCCAAGATGTGTGATGTATACCTGTTTTGGGGGCGTCATAGTTGGTATCAAAGCTTAGGGATATGATCCCTGGCTGAGATGTGAGACAAGAACTAGGAGGGGAGAGACGGGGAATTCCTTCGTTAGTATGACCTACCTAAGTTTATTTGGTATTTAAATGGTCGGTCAGAGTATAGGGATAATACGTGATATATTAATTAACCCTTGTTTTGTGGCAGTATTTAAAAATGGCATCCGAAAATGTTGAGATAAGCAATGAAGCACATGAGATCGTGGAGTCACCACAGATTAATACCCAGGATAATGTGCAACAGGAAGACAATAATCCTCAGGTGAACAACAACACCAACCAAATGGCGAACAAAAGAATGTTTAGGAGCTTTCTGCAATTTTTACAACATCAGGCAAGAGAAACTCCTGTCCAAAATGTAGGTGGAAACACTGGAAATTCTTGGACGGTCACCGCTAAACAGTTCAAGGAGCTGGGACCACCGGAGTTTATTAGAGAGCCAAAACAACTTAAGGCGGATGCATGGATAAAGCAGATCACCAAAATATTTGATGTCTTGGGATGCTCCGAGGAGCAAAAGGTTCCTTTTGCCACCTTTATGTTGCGAGGAGAGGCAGATTATTGGTGGGAATCAGTAAAGCGTACTGAACCTGTCGCACTGAAGATGTCTTGGGAGAAGTTCCAAGAACTGTTCAACGACAAGTACTTTCCCAAAAGTATTCGTCACAATAAAAAGATAGAGTTCATCAAGTTGGAGTAGAACAATATGACCGTGGCGCAGTACGAAGCTAAGTTTGCCGAGTTGTCCCGATTTGCGTCCCACTTGGTTGATAATGAGGAGAGAATTATGCGGATGTTTTTAAGAGGTTTGAAATCGGAGACACATTAATATCTTATTTCTCATAAATTGTGTTTGTATTTAGATGTTGTAAATGGGGCTCAGTTATTGGAGTGCGATAACAGGGAAACGTAACCAAGAGAAAGTAGCCGATAGAATGAAAATACCAGTGGTAACAGTCATCGAAGCGTTGACAACAAACGTGGAGGGAATCAACATGCCAGAAATGGTAACCACTTTGGTGGTAATCATGGCCAAGACAATAAAAGTGAGAGTTTCAAGAAGAGGAGATTTAATAATGATGGAAGGACGTCAGCACCAACACCTGTTGTTAAGGAAGAAGAACGACCGCCGGTCGTATTTACAAATACGGAGGGGAGGGACACATCAGTCCAAACTGTACGCAGCAGTCCAAAGCATGTTACAATTGTGGAAGAGAAGGTCACCTAGCCCTAATCGTGCATCGAAATCAATTCCAGCTGGGATGGAAGCATCAACGTTCGTCCCAGACAAGACAAAACAGGTAGTTCAAGGGAGAGCGTTTGTTGTAACCTCCCAGAAATTAAGGAACCTTAACGATGTCATCACGGGTAAGCTTATCATAAACTCTAGTGAAGTATATATCTTATTTGATATCGGCTCTACCCATTCTTTTATTTCTCCTACTTGCGCTCATCGTTTAAATTTGACTCCAGAGAAATTGGACTTTGACTTATCAGTTGAAACTCCGTTGGGAGAAACCTTCATTACATCCACGGTTTATAAGTCTTGTTTGATTCAAATCGATAACCGCACATTACCTGTCGATCTTATTTCTTTAAAAATACTTGCGTTTGATGTAATTCTAGGGATTGATTGGTTAACTACTCATGCAAAAATTGATTGTTTTCGTAAGGTTGTTAGTTTTCATATTCCTAATCAACCTATTATGCAAATTCAAGCAACCAAACCATTAAAATCAATAACGGTCATTTTAAGCTATAAAGCTATTCGTTTATTGAAAAATGGATGTCAAGCTTTCTTAGCTCATGTCACAGATTTAAACAAAAATACGTCAGTTTTGAATGATATTTCTATTGTTAATAAATTTCTTGACGTATTCCCTGAAGAACTTCCTGGCTTACCCCCAGAGCGTGAAATTGAATTTTGTATCGACCTTGAACTTGGTACAAAACCCATTTCCAAATCCCCATATCGAATGGCTCCTATTGAACTTCAGGAGTTAAAGACCCAATTATAGGAATTGTTAGACATTGGTTTCATTCGTCCTAGTATGTCTCCTTGGGGTGCTCCTGTTCTATTCGTGAAGAAGAAAGATGGGAGTATGCGACTTTGTATTGACTACCGAGAATTGAACCATGTCACCATCAAGAATAGGTATCCGTTACCTAGCAATGATGACCTATTTGACCAGTTGCAAGGAGCACAATTCTTATCAAAGATCGATCTTCATTTTGGATATCATCAGCTGAAGGTTAAAACTGAGGATATTCCAAAGACTGCCTTCAGAACTCGGTACGGGCATTATGAATTCTTGGTCATGTCTTTTGGATTGACTAATGCTCCTGCTGCCTTCATGGATATGATGAACCGAGTATTCAAGGAATATTTGGATCACTTTGTGGTTATCTTTATTGATGACATTCTCATATATTCCAAAAGCCGTGAATATCATGAGCAACACTTGAGGCTGATACTCCAAAAGCTTCATGAAAACAAGCTTTATGCCAAGTTGAAGAAATATGAGTTCTGGCATGAGGAAGTTGCATTCCTTGGGCATGTGATATCAAATCATGGAATATATGTTGACCCAGTGAAGATTGAAACAATTCAAAGCTGGGAACAACCAAAGTCAGTGACCGAAGTACGTAACTTTCTCGGCTTAGCTGGTAATTATCGGAGATTCATGGAAGGATTTTCTCGAATCGCTACTCCATTAACACAGCTGACTCGAAAAGATACAAAGTTCGGTTGGAGCGAGGAATGGGAGAAGAGTTTTCAAGAACTCAAGGGAAGACTCATTTCGGCACCTGTTCTGAAATTACCATCTGGCTCAGAGGGATTTGTCATCTACAGTGATTCTTAGGGCAAAGGGATAGGATGTGTTCTCATGCAACATGGGAAAGTCATAGCATATGCCTCTCGCAACTCAAAGAATATGAAAGGAATTATCTTACTCATGATCTAGAGTTGGCAGCTGTTGTCTTCGCGCTTAAGATTTGGAGGCATTACCTATATGGAGAGAAGGTTGAGATCTATACGGATCATAAAAGCCTCTAATATTTCTTCACCCAAAAGGAACTCAACATGCGAAAACGACGTTGGCTTGAACTATTGAAAGATTATGATCATACCATTCAATACCATCCTGGTAAAGAGAACGTAATAGCTGACGCATTGAGTAGAAGATCATATACAGGTACGAGTGCAATATTGTCAACACAAAGGCCCATTTTGTATGACTTACAAAGGATGGAGATAGAGTTAAAGACTCCAGGGACCCATGTGATGATGGCGAATATATGAGTAAAACCGACTTTAATCGATAAAGTTAAAGCTGCTCAAGCTACAGACCTGGAGCTGATACGTATGAGGAAGAAAGTGCAAAAAGTTGCTATTTCGGAAGCAAGAATCGATGAAGAAGGAATAATTCGAGTCAACTCCAGACTTTGTGTTCCTAATGACCCTGATTTAAAGTATAAAATCATGATGGAGGTGCACAACACACCGTTTGCAATCCATCCTGGGAGTACCAAAATGTATCATGATCTTTGACATACATTTTGGTGGAGCAATATGAAGAGAGAGATAATGGAGTTTATCTCTAGGTGTTTAACTTGTCAACGAGTCAAGGCGGAGCATCAAGTACCAAAAGGTCCAATGCAACCACTTGAAATTCCAGAATGGAAGTGGGAGCACATTACCATGGATTTCGTTACTGGTCTTTCCAAGGTTTCTCAAGACATAGATTCAATTTGGGTCATTGTTGATAGATTGACCAAGTCTGCTCACTTCTTACCTATACGAGAAACATACACACATGAACGTCTTGCTCGTATGTACATAATCGAGATTGTAAGACTACATGGTATACCAGTATCCATAGTTTCTGATAGATACCCAAGATTCACTTCACGATTTTGGGTTAGTTTACAAAAAGCTATAGGCACAAATTTACGATTTAGTTCGGCATATCATCCTCAGACGGACAAACAATCAGAGAGGACTATTCAAACTCTTGAAGATTTATTAAGACTTTGTGTTCTTGACTTCAAAGGAAGTTGGGACAAGTTCTTACAGTTGGTGGAGTTTTCCTACAACAACAGTTATCAAGCAAGTATTGGCATGGCTCCATTTGAAGCGTTGTATGAGAGAAAGTGTAGTTCTCCAGTATACTGGGATGAGGTGGGTGAAGGAACGTTGTTGGGACCAGAGTTGGTACGAATGACTACAGAAAAGATTCAAACGATCCGACAACGTATAAAAACTTTCCAAGATTGACAAAAGAGTTATGTTGATCTTCATCGAAAGGACGTAGAATTCGATATTGGAGATCATGTGTTGTTACGTGTTGCTCCATGGAAAGGAGTTACGAGATTTGGAAAGAGAGGAAAGCTCAATCCTCAATTTATTGGCCCATTTTTAATTCTTGAGCGAGTAGGAACTATGGCTTATAGACTCGCCTTATCGCCAAGTATGTCTCGTGTTCATAACGTTTTTCACACATCTATGTTACGTAAATATGTAAAAGTCCCGAAACATATTATTGAGTTAGAACTATATGAGATATAGGAAAATTTAACGTATGAAGAGTTGCCGGTTAAAATCTTGGATAAGAAGGATCATGTTCTATGCACCAAGATTATACCTCAACTCAAAGTTTTGTGGAGAAACCACGATGTGAAGGAAATGACTTGGGAGTTAGAATCTGAGATGAAGTCAAGTTTTCCTCATCTCTTCAACATACCAGGTATATACCCTAATTTCGAAGACAAAAATTCATAAGAAGGGGAGGTTGTAAGACCCCAACTTTTATGAATAAAGAATAATTTTCTCGAAATATATTTTTGAATATTATGGTGTGGATTTGATATAATTTTAAAGTTGTGGGTAATATTTACAAATTTTACAAAGTAAGCAAGTGGTTATATAATATTCGATTGGTCGGAGAATATTCGTTTTAACAGGGAATATTGTACGAAGACACAATCATTAGTGGACCCCACAACAGAACTATTATCGTAGTTAGAAAACGATAAAATTATCTTTCTATAAAAATAACGGCGCATGTGTTACCATTAAAACTGTTGAACTACCCGGTATTAAAAGTACAGTAATACGCGTGGTTGCATAGTAGCACACGGTATTGATTATTAATACTTACGTGAGAAGTCACTCAGTTATACTCAATTATTGCTATAGTAATTGTTGTATCATATCTCTCATATTATTGATTCAATTATTGTTACAGTATCATCTGCATAATATGTTATATTATTAAATCAATAATTAAGACGACAAAGTTATTCATATTATTATTTGAAATATTGACAATGTCTAGAAATTCTGTCAAGGAGAGGTTTGGTCACCTAATTGCGCGCCAATAAGGAGAAATCCTTATCGGAAAGCCCCCTCTTTCCTGGGAACGACCTAGTTGTTAAATATTGTGAATTATAATATTAATGATGAATAAGTTCGTATTGATTAAAGATGAATTTTATAGTTCCATTGTGTTGGACTTATTTATGTTAGTATAATTGATGTCTGGAGGTTATATTGTTCAATCGGGTATTCGGGACACTTTTTGTGTCAGAGTACTATTCACGAATTACTATTCATGAGTTATTATTCACGAGTTACTATTTATGAGTTATTATTCATGAGTTACTATTCATGAGTTACTATTCACGAGTTACTATTCACAGGGTACTATTTACCCATAAGATATATTTTTTTTCGGTCCAAATCATTTTTGGGTACAATATTATTCCATGAGGAGATGTGCTAATTTTTCAGACCGTTGGTTGAAGATATAATAGTAAATCAATATGGACCGCTGGTGGAAAGTTATAATAGTGAATCAACATGGATCGCTGATTTAAAGTTTTAATAGTAAATCAGTATGGACCGTTGCTTTAAGTTTTAATAGTAAACCAATATGGACCGTCCGTTTAAAAGTAAATCAATCTAGACCGTTCATGAATTAGTTACTATTCAGTCCATTCTTCTATAAATAGAAGCTCATTCCTTCATTATTTCTTATAAATTCACTAAAACTCTAGAGAGAGAAACTATAGAGAGAAAGAAGAAAAGTGTTCTGCTACTTCACTACTCCAATATCCAGTTTCTTCTAAGGTAGGGGATATTATTTGTTGTACTCATAAGGGGTATTCTTTCTTTCATATTCATGAAGAGAACTTCTGTTATTCCCTTCTTTATTATTCTGTTGAAATAACCTGTTTACGCGGGATACCCTATACTTGGTGAAATTCTTCTGTTATTCCATTCTTTATTATTATATTGGAATAACCTGTCTATGCAAAGTACTGTATACATGGGGAAATTCTTCTGTTATTCCATTCTTATTATTCTGTTGGAATAACCTGTTTATGCGAAGTACCGCATACATGGTGAAATTCTTCTAATATTCCGTTCTTTATTATTCTGTCTGATTATCCTGTCTGTGCGTTTACGCTAGACCTGGTTCCATTATTTATTATTCTGTCGGAATATCATGTCTGTGCTTTTACGCCGGACCTGGTTCCATTATTTATTATTCTGTTGGGAATAACTCTGTGAAGTCTATCGCATGCATGGTGAATCCTTCTATTATTCCATTCTTTATTATTCTGCTGGAATAATCTATCTACGTGGATTACCACATGCATGGTGAATGATCCTTCGTATTCATTCCTTATTAAATTATGGAAATGATCTGTCTACGTGGATTACCCCATGGCGGGCGAAAATTCATTTGCAGTTTCATATATTCTATTATACTCAGTTGGTTAAATCTTTGGCTTCTATACTCTATGAAATTAGTGGAATATCCTTGATATTTGCACTTCATCCAGTATCTTTGCATGAAAATATTCTTCTGAGCATTCTTGAATTTTACTCCACAAAACAATATCATATTGACAATTTGGACGTTATTGAGTTCATGATAAATTAATTTATAAATCTTTAAAATTTATTCTTGAACTTTTTTTATTGAATTATTATGTCATTGTCATCATCCTCATGTTTATATTATGTTAAAAGTCATCTTTGGCTTAGATACATAGATGGACTTAGTATGATTATGACCAGGAATTATTCGGTATAATCATGTCCGTAATGTGACGAATGATGTGGTAAAAGTCCTCATTGGCCTGTAGTTCATTGGTGGACAGTTGTTGGTATGATTATGACCAGAGATTATTCGGTATAGTCATGACCATTGATGATTACATGAAAATTCTTGGCCGTGGAGCAAGGATGATTCAATTTTCTTTATTTAGCTGAGTCTCAGCGATAAAGTTGATGAAAAACTTTTTAAATCATAGAAGATAGTAGATTTTATACTTTACTTGACTCTTCTAATGGATTGCTTGATCCGCTGCTGTTAAACTTGTTGTCTATTATATTATTCTATCAGTTTAACATTATTGAAGGCTAATGATAATTTATTATGCATTATCTTAGTCATAATATTTCTTACAGGGCTAGTTGAGCTCACCCTTTCTTTCACTGTTCTCTTCAGGAAATGAGAACGTAGCTGGGACTAGTCGGGGAACAGAGTGATGATCCTAGATGGTGCATTAGTAGTCCTCACTATTTTGTGATAATAAATGTAATGAGGACTCCATTGAGTGTGGATATTATCTGGATGACAATATTTGTATTAAAACTCACAACCTATGTTTTGTCGTATTTTACACGACTGTTGCATAATTAAGTTATATTTGTATTCAGTACCTTGTATCTGGAGACCCAAGATGGGTAATGTATATCTGTTTTGGGGGCGTCACAATTATTTATTTCATATTCTGAAGAGATATTATTTTTCGTGTTCGTATGAATATTATTTTCGTTCGATATTCCAAAGAGATGTTATTTCTTTCGTATTCATGAAGAGAATTATTTTCTTTCAATACTCGTAAGGGGTATTATTTATTTCATATTTTGAAGAGAAATTATTTTTCGTATTCGTATTAATATTATTTCATCTAATATTCGCAAGAAATATTATTTTCATTTAATATTCGTAAGGAATATTATATTCGTTCAATATTCGAAAGAAATATTATTTTTGTTTAATATTCGTAAGGGGTATTATTTTTGTTCAGTATTCATATAAAATAATATTTTCTTTCATACTCTGTAGTATGTAAGTAATATTATTTCGTTTTAGATTTGGAATTCTATACTCATTTTGTTAAAGTTTTGGCTTCTAAACTCTATGAAATTAGTAGAATATCCTTGATATTTGCGTTTCATCCAGTATCTTTTCATTGAAATATTATTCTAAGCATTCTTGATAAGTTTTAACTTTTTCATGCCGGAGTACTATTCACAGGATTACTATTTCCTAAGTACCATTCACGGGGTACCATTCACTCGGGTACTATTCATCTGGGGTACTATTCATGATAAAAATTGATTCATTTTCGGTCTAAATCATTTTTGGTACAATATTATTCTTGAATTTTACTCCACAAAACTGTATCATGTTGACAATTTGAACGTTATTGAATTCTGGATAAATTAAATTATAAATCTTTAAAATTTATCCTTGAAATTGTTTTATTAAATTATTATGTCATTGTCATCATCCTCATGCTTATATTATATTGAAAGTCATCTTTGGCCGTAGTGCATAGATGGACTTGTTATGATTATGACCAGGGATTATTCGGTATAGTCATGACCGTAATGTTACAAATGATGTGCTAAAGTCCTTATTGTTCCGTAGTGCATTGATGAGCAGTTTTTGGTATGATTATGGCCATGGATTCTCTTCGGCCAAGGGTGCAAGGATGAATTGTTTTATGGTATGATCATGACCGTTGATGAAAAAAAAATCTTTAGCCCGTAGTGCATGGATAATTCGTGGTCGTGATACTAAAGAATATTCTTAGCCTGTAGTGCAAGGATGATTCGATGATGTGGATTATTTATGAAGCTGAGTCTCAGCGATAAAATTGATGATAAACTTTTTAAATCATAGAAGATAGTAGATATCATGCTCTACTTGACTCTTTTAATGGATTGCTTATTCCGCTGCAGTTGTTGATCTAAAACTTGTTGTCGATTATATTCTATCAGTTATTATATTGTTGAAGGCTAATAATAATTTATTCTGCATTATCTTAGTCATAATATTTCTTACTGGGCTAGTTAAGCTCACCCTTTCTTTTACTGTTCTCTTCAGAAAATGAGAATATAGCTGGGACTAGTCGAGGAATGGATTGACAGTCTAGATGGTTGCATTAGCAGTTCTCACTATTCTGTGAAATAGTGTAATAATAATTGTAATAAGATTGAATTTGAGTGTGGATACTGTCTACAAGAGAATATTCGAGCTAAAACTCTCAGCTATGTTTTGTCGTATTTTATACGACAGATGTATTAATTAAGTTTGTATTTAAGTTATGTACCACGTATCTGGCGACTCAAGATGGGTGATGTATACCTATTTTGGGGGCGTCACAATTGCTATTAATTCATATGCTTATAAATATTTGTTCATATATGTGTTCTATTAATTCACATGCATGTATTATTAGGGGAGGTGGTGCAAGATTGATAATACTTGCATGACTAAATTAAAAATGGAGGTATAGATGAAAGTCCTATACTGTAATTATTTTTTTCACATGATTATACTATTGATTCATATGATTGTACTATTGATTCACAAGATCTACTATTAGGGGATGTGGTGCAAGTTGTATAATACTTACAGGACTAAATTAAAAACGAAGAAAAAGATGAAGGTATTATACTGTAATATTTCGAGCCCCAAAACGTGAAATTATCGAAACTATATTTTCCTATAAATAGAAGCTCATTCTTCTTTTATTCTCACCAATTCACTAAGACTCACAAGAGCATTTATAGTGAGAGAAGCTTTAGAGAGAAAGTAGAAGAGAAGTCTGCTACCTCACTATTCCAGTATCCAGTCTTCTTCTGAGGTAAAGGATATTATTTTGTTCAGTATTCATTGGAATAATATTTTTTTCCATACTATGTAGTATGTGAGTAATATTATTTCGTCTTGTATTCCTGATTATACCCTTATTTTGATAAAGTATTGCTTCTATACTCCGTGAAATTAGTAAAATATCCTTAAAATTTATGCTTCATCTAGTATCGTTTCACAAGGATATTTTCTACACATTCTTGTTAAATTTTAAGCTTTTCATGTCGTTGTACTATCCATGAGTAGTATTCATTTTTACAGTACTATTTATAAAGTACTATTCACGAGGTACTATTCACAAAATACTATTCACGGATACTATTCACAAGTACTATTCACAAAGTATTATTCACGGGGTACTATTCTCGAAGTACTATTCATGGGGTACTATTCACTCAGGTACTATCCACCCGGGAAATTATTCATGACAAAAATTGATTTCTTTGTTGTCCAAATCATTTTTGATATAATATTATTCTTGAATTTTATTCCACAAAGCAGTATCATGTTGACAATTTGGAAATTATTGAATTCTGGATAAATTAAGTTATAAATCTTTAAAAATTTATCCTTTTCTTTTTTTTAATTGAATTCTTATATCATTGTCATCATCATCATGCTTATATTGTGATAAAAGTCATCTGTGGCTTACGTGCATAGATGTACTATTGATTAATATGATTATGACCAGGGATTATTCAGTATAATTATGACCGTAATGTTACAAATGAAGTGGTAAAAATCCTCATTGGCATGTAGTGCATTGATGGACAGTTGTTGGTATGATTATGATAAGGGATTATTCAGTATAATCATGACCATTGATGATTACATGAATATCCTTGGCCCGTAGTGCAGGGATGATTCGATGATGTGGTTTATCTATTAAGCTGAGTCTCAGCGATAAAATTGATGATAAACTTTTTAAATCATAGAAGATAGTAGATACATACTCTACTTGACTCTTCTAATGAATTGCTTGTTTCGCTGCAGTTAAACTTGATGTTTATTATATTTTATCAATTTAACACTGTTGAAGGCTAACGATAATTTATTCTGCATTATCTTAGTCATAATATTTATTACTGGGCTAGTTGAGCTCACCCTTTGTTTTCATTGTTCTCTTCAGGAAAAGAGAATATAGTTGGGACTAATCGGGGAACGGAGTGACGGTCCAGATGTTTGCATTAGTAGTTCTCACCATTCAGTGAAATAGTGTGATAATAATTGTAATGAGGACTTTATTTGAGTTCGGATACTCTCTACGAGACATTATCTGAGTTGAAACTCTCAGCTACGTTTTGTCGTACTGTATAAAAGAAGTTTGTATTTAAATTTTTTACCATGTATTTGGCCACTCAAGATGGGTGATGTATACCTATTTTGGGGGCGTCATAGTTGGTATCAAAGCTTAGGTATATGATCCCTGGCTGAGATGTGAGACAAGAACTAGGAGGGAATAGACGGGGAATTCCTTCGCTAATATGACCTACCTAAGTTTATTTGGTATTTAATTGGTCGGTCAGAGTATAGGGATAATATATGACATGTCAATTAACCCTTGTTTTGTGGCAGTATTGTTAGAGTTTATGCCCTAGAGGCCAATTATTTGATATAATTGCTTAACGTTTTGATATTATATTTGATTGAATAAATATATGATTTTATTATGGTTTTATTTACTGCGTAATATAATTGTTAACATAATAAAATTCCTTAGAATAATGATACAAATTATATAGTTTCAAGTATGTGACTTGAACATGAGATTATATAATTACAATTAGTATCATTGTTCTTAAATGTCCCTAGTCGAGTATCATTGTTGATGAGACAACAATGATGCATTGAGACTAGTATGTGGATTGACTGATGACCAAATCTCATTGGTCATAAATATATGAGATATTAAGTCAATGCATAGGTACATGTTAGAGAACGATGTACTAGACAGATCCACCATGAGAATTCTATATGGAGCATTATGCGAAGTGTCATTAGCAATTCTCATAGTGACAATGATGTAATGGTCATCTGACCTGAAATCGCTATATTACTACACGAGAATTTATGTACTTTGATATCATCAAATGTCATCTTTAATAGGGTGGACTATAAAGGTGATTATTGGGTTCATCATGAATTGTGTGAGAAATATGAGTGATCTAGATGGAATTTAACCATCCTATATATTATGGGTGATATCCATAGGCCTCTTGATTGAGTAGGGCTATGAAATGCATGGCCATGCTCAAATAGTGATTTGTTTCATATAGTCTACTCATTGATCAAGAAAACTCAGATTAAATTATGAAGAGTATGACACATTCCATGACTCGAGTTTAATCTAGGATATTAAGGTTAAAGGGATTAAATTACATTAAAACATTGGTCACGAAAAGGTTGCATCGAATCATCGATCTTATTATTACTTGGGTAGCAGTGATGCATTACTAGATGCCGCTCACTATTTATAATTTTATAATATGATTTTAAAATTATTGCCAACGTAATAATAACCTATAGGGTCACACACAAAGAACGTAATTAAAAGGAAATTAATTTAAATTGTAAAGATTTAAATATATCAATATGATTGATAGAATTTTAAATTATGAATTTAAATTAATAGGATAATTTATATATAGGTATATTAATTAAGTAAGACTTGATTAAGATATATATAAATTCGGATTTTAATAATATTAGGTTTTGATTAATTCCTCCTAACTGCTATATATATGATATATATCAGTCACTTTAGGTTTTACGTCAAAATACAAAACCCTAGCCGCTCTTAGAGAGAGACTAGAGAAAACAACTTCAAAAATCCTAATCCTTGGTGGCTAGTACCGCGGTTCCTTCTTCTGCAGATCGTAGGACGATTCGCGGAGCGTTCGTGTGGATACCGTAGACACGCAACTCGTTTGGATTGCGTTGGAGATTCGATCGTATCAATTCCAGTTTCTTAATTCGTGGATTGCATTGGAGATTCGATCGTATCAATTTCAGTTTCTTAATCGGTATAATTTCTAACCTCTGAATTAATTGAATTTCGCATGGATCCTGTTTTAGGATTTCAGAAATTGCTTTAAAAATTTTATTTTCGTTGTACGTTTCAGTGCCGAAACCCCAACAAGTATTTGATAATGGCATCCAAAAATGTTGAGATAAGCAATGAAGCACATGAGACCGTTGAGTCACCAACGATCAATACCTAGGATAATGTGCATCAAGATGACAATAATCCTCAAGAAAACAACAATGCTGACCAAATTATGAACGATGGGATGTTCAGAGACTTTATGCAATTCATGCAACATCAGGAAAGAGCGACTCTTGTTCAAAATACAGGTGGAAACACTGGTAACTCACGAACGTTCACCACAAAAAGTTCAAGGAGCTGGTGTAACGACCCCAAAATAGGTCCATTCCATCCAACCCATTCTGAGTCGCCAAATACATGGTACAGAAAACAACTACAACTTTATTACAACAATTGTCATGCAAAATACAACAACATATATATACTGTGAGTTTGGATACAAATATATACCAAATGTGACACATGTCCCAACCGTGGACAGCACTTCACAGTGACACCTTACATAAAGGTTTAGTCAAAAAATGTTTTAGAAACTAAAATCTTTGGGAAGTACTCAAGGAAACCTTCATACATGGGAGGCCATGCTTCTAGGTTATGATAGATATCATATGGCCACAGAATTATCCTTGGTTGACCCAATAGACCCCAAAGAAAAACGAGAAGATTACTATCATATTCTTCCCAATAGTGAGTCTTCTCTTGACTTATCATTATCTCCACTGTCTCTAATTGAGAATTATACTTCAAACAAATACCAAGATTATATAGGTAGTGCTCGTAAATATACTCAACAAGTGGATAAGCACAACCCTGTCTTATGATGACACGAGGTTGTATGTCATTAGACATCTTGTATGAAAGTGGCAAAACACCCTTCCAACGTTGGGTTCGCCTCTCCCTATATGATTCACCAAATATAACTACTAAAAGATGTATACAACACACTTGTCTATACTGTTTAGGGAGAACTCCATAACTAGAGACCACCGTTCTATTCCCCTGTTACCCCCGCTCGACCCAGCTACACTCTTATTACCTGAAAGGAATTGTAAAGCAAAAGGGTGAGCACAACTAGCTCAGTAAAGAATATCATGACTAAAGATAATTAAATTATCAATAGCCTTCATTAATAATAAATCAGAGATTTAGAACATATGGTAGATGATAAAAATTTTAACCATAGTTACAGCGGAACGAGCAATCCATTAGAAGAGTTAAATAGACTATAAAGTCTATTATCTTCTCTATGTTAAAAATCCACCAACAATGTTTTATCCCTATAACATCAATCAACAATTCTGGTCCACAATCATATGAATAACTTATAATCATAATTGTAGTTCTAAATTCCTCTTCTCATCCAGGACGAAGATAATTTTCATCACCTATCTTTACCTGAAACATCAAAGATCATGGTTACACCAAATCACATTTCCTGTTCATAATCATACTAATAATTTCATCTTTGCACTACGGCCAAAGATATTCATTTGTATCACCAGTTGGTCATGTTCATCTCAACACATGTTCATCTTTGCACTACTGGCCAAAGATATTCAACAACATGTCATCTTTGCACTACGGGCCAAAGATATTCATCAACAATTCATCTTTGCACTACAGGCCAAAGATATTCCTCAACAGTTCATATTTGCACTACAGGCCAAATATATTCATCAACAGTTCAAATTTGCACTACATGCCAAATATATTATTATCTCAAAGAAATATATAATCATTTCAGAATTTATATAAACAATAATTATAACCATGTTGATCAATTCACCTTTACACTTAAGCTAAAGATATTCAATTATAAATTCAATGGCCATGATCATACCAGTCAACAATTCAACTTTGCACTATTGGCCAAAGAGAACCCATAGTCATGATCATACCAAAAATCTACCCATCTTTACACTCAAGTCAAAGAGAAATATCATCATTAGGGTTATAGAAATGTTATATATGATAATAAAAATAATATGATCAACATATAGTTTTAATCTCAAGAGTAATATTCATAAATCAACTATAATTTGGTTAGAAAAAAAAACCAATATTGTCGTAAATAGTTCCCGTGAATAGTAACTCGTGAATAGTAACTCATAAATAGTAACTCGTGAATAGTAACTCATGAATAGTAAATCCGACACAAAAAGGTAGAAATTCCACAATAAAATCCATATCAATATTTCGGTATAATGATATTGAAAGAATAATATTTCTTAAGCTTATAAATAATTTATTTTAATTGTTTACACTTTACTAAATAATGCATTTAATCATTCTAAAATGCCAAACTCATAAGATTTCATCACCAATAATCAAAACCCTCATCAAAAATCTGCATATACCTCATATAGGATTCTCAAGCCATAAAAACCTATTTTCCAATTTTCTTCATTCGCATAACATATTTAATTTATTTACTCATAACTAGAACATTTTCATTAAAAATACCAAATCAGTTCTAAAAATATTTCTTCTCTGGGATTTAGCATAATATTATCCCATATTGAACATATATTTTTCTCGGAATTTTAAAAATTCATTTACTATTTTTCATATGGCCAAAACTATCGAATATTTTAACATTTATCATAAATTGTACTTTTATCCAAAAATTCCGAAATTTACAGGGTATACTGATATTATATAGATGTACTCTCAATAAAAATTTCATCAATTTTGGAGTTAACCACAAGGAGTTATAAGCGGTTACTTTTAAAATAGTCTTTTCCCGTAAAATTCATAACTCTTAATCTATACATCCAAAAATCGCCATTTTTGGACACAATCAATAAAACTCATCAAAATATCATTTCAAATTTTTTCAGAATTTTCTGAAGGACGGAAGAAGTACAAACTGAAAAATATAATAACCCTTAAAATCCCTTACCTCAAGAGAGCAGTACTTCGGATGTGAAACCGGAGGAAACTTCTACTAAATAGCAACTCTTAAAGTATCTAAATACTCTCAAAAATATGCTTGATAATATAGATAGAAAGAAAACTTGTTTTTGGTGTGATTTTCAATTTTAACATAAGCACCTATTTATAGGAAAATGCTAGAACGCCGAAAGGAGACTAAAATAATAAAGAATTATTATAATTTCTATTTTCTACGCATGCCTTTGAACCAAATCAAGCACCAGCCATCCTTGACCCAAATTAGCAGCCCATATGTGTTAGAATAAAAGTGCGTCCCACCCATTATTTAATAAAAATCATTTTATTCTCTAAAACTTCAACAATTCATAGAAAATAGTCCGGTTATCAGAAAAATACGAATTTTATGTCCATTCTGACTGAAATCAAATTTTCTACAACTTTGTAGCTTTGAGTTTTTCCAAATTTCAAACCATAAATATCCAAAATCCACAAACGCATGATTTTTAATACATCTACACCGACAAAATACTGATAAAACACCTCAGCATTAATTCATTCATTTTTATCCACATAAAAATAAATATATCCGTCATTTATATCTACATAAAATAAATATTTCGTTATCATATAAATCAATAATTAATTATTCACAAATAATATTACAGAATCACAATTATGACAACAAGGCCGTTCCCAGGAAAGAGGGGGCTTTCCGATATGGATTTCTCCTTACCGGCGCGTAATTAGACGACCTAACCTCTCCTTGACAGAACTTTCTAGACATTGTCAATAATGTTATCTAATAATATTATTCAAATAATATGAATTATTGATCTGATAATGGAAAATACTGTGCAGTGATAATTATTAAAACAATAATAATATAAACTAACAACGCAACAATTATTGAATCAATAAAATATTGAACAGTAACTACTGTAATAATTATTGAGTAGTGTCTTCTTACGTAAGAATCAATAATTCAAAAATACTGTGTAATACCGTGTGCTACTGTGCAACAACGCGTATTACTTTATTTTACCAACCGGGTATTCCAACAGTGTTAACGGTAACGATTACGCCGTTATTTATAAAAACTTAATTTTATCGTTTTTTTCTCCGACAGTTATTCTGTTATGGGGACCACAAATGGCTGCGCCGTCGTACGAATATTCTCCGACATAAAGAATATTCCACGACCAAACGAATATTCCCAGACAACAATGAATATTTTATAACCACTTGTGTATTTTGAAAAAATTTCATATATCACCCTTAACTTTAACATTTTATCAATTTAATCATTTACTGAATTGTAATTATAAGAAAAATTGAATACTTTTATTTCATAAAATTCGGGGTCTTACAGCTGGGACCACCAGAGTTTATTGGATATCCAAAACCACTTAAGGCGGAGACATGGATAAAGTAGATCACCAAGATATTTGATGTCTTGGGATATTTCAGGAGCAAAAGGTTTCCTTTGCCACCTTTATGTTGCGAGGAGAGGAATATTACTGGTGGGAATCGGTAAAGCGTGCTCAATCTGCCGCACTGAGGATGTCTTGGGAGAAATTCCGAGAACTGTTCAACGATAAGTACTTTCCCGAAAGTATTCATCACATAAAGGAGGTAGAGTTCATCAAGCTAAAGTAGAACAATATGACCGTGTCACAGTACGAAGATAAGTTTACCGAGTTATCCCGTTTTGCGTCCCACTTGGTTGATAATGAGGAGAGAATGATGCAGATGTTTCTAACAGGTTTGAAACCCGAGATACGTCAATACTCAATTTCTCACAAACTGTGTTTGTATTTAGATGTTGTAAATATGGCTCTGTTATTGGAGCGCAATAACGAGTCAACCCAACCAAGAGAGAGCAGCTGACAAAATGATAATACCAGTGGTAGCAGTCATTGAAGCGGTGACAACAAACGTGGAGGGAATCAACATGCCAGAAATAGTATCCACTTCGGTGGTAATCATGACCAAGATAATAGAAGTGGAAATTTCAAGAAGAGGAGATTCAACAATGATGGAAAGACGTCATCACCCGCACCTGTTGTTAAGGAAGGGGAACGACATCCAATCGTATGCTACAAATGTGGAGGGGAGGGACATATCAGTCCGAACTGTACGCAACAATCCAAAGTGTGTTATAATTATGGAAGAGAAGGTCACCTTGCCCGATTTTGTCGTGCACCGAAGTCAAGTCCAGCTGGGATGGAGGCATCAAAGGCCATCCCAGACAAGACAAAACTGGTAGTTCAAGGGAGAGCATTTGTCGTAACCTCCCAAAAAGTGAGGAATCTGAACGAGGTGATCACGGGTAAGCTAATTATAAACTCTATTAAAGTCTATACCTTATTTGATAATGGTTCTACCCATTCTTTTATTTCTCCTATTTGCGCTCAACGTTTAAATTTGATTCCGGAGAAATTAGACTTTGACTTTTATGTTGAAACTCTGTTGGGAGAAACCTTCATTACATCCACTGTTTATAAGTCTTGTTTGATTTAAATCGGTAACCGCACTTACCTGTCGATCTTATCTACTTAAAAATACTTGCATTTGACGTGATTCTAGGGATTGATTGGTTAACTACTCATCATGCTAAAATTGATTGTTTTTGTAAGGTTGTTAGCTTTCATATTCCTAATCAACCTATTATGCGAATTCAAGCGACTAAACCATTAAAATCAATCACAGTCATCTCAAGCCATAAAGTTGTTCGTTTATTGAAAAACGGATGTCAAGCTTTCTTAGGTCATGTCACAGATTTAAACAAAAATACGTCAGATTTGAATGATATTTCTATTGTTAATAAATTTCTTGACGTATTCCCCGAAGAACTTCCTGGCCTACACCCGGACCGTGAAATCGAGTTTGGTATCGACCTTGAACCCGGTATAAAACCCATTTCCAAAGCCCCATATTGAATGGATCCTATTGAACTTCAGGAGTTAAAAATCCAACTGCAGGAATTGTTAGACATCAGTTTCATTCGACCTAGTACGTCTCCTTGGGGTGCTCCTGTTCTATTCGTGAAGAAGAAAGATGGAAGTATGCAACTTTGTAGTTATTAACGAGAGTTGAATCATGTCACCACCAAAAATAGGTACTCGTTGCCTCGTATTGATGATCTGTTTGACCAGTTGCAAAGTGCCAAATTCTTTTCAAAGATCGATCTTCGTTCTGGATATCATCAGCTGAAGGTTAAAACTGAGGATATTCCAAAGACTGCATTCAGAACTCGGTACAGGTATTACGAATTCTTAGTCACGTCTTTTGGATTGACTAATGCTCCTGTTGCCTTCATGGATATGATGAACCGAGTATTCAAGAAATATTTGGATCACTTTGTGGTCTTCTTTATTAATGACATCCTCATTTACTCCAAAAGCCGTGAAGATAATGAGCAACACTTTGAGGCTGATACTCCAAAAGCTTCGTGAAAACAAGTTATATGCCAATTTGAAAAAATGCGAGTTCTGGCTTGAGGAAGTAGCATTCCTTGGGCACGTGATATCAAATCATGGAATATCTGTTGACCCGGCAAAGATTGAAGCAATTCAAAACTGGGAGCAACCTAAGTCAGTGATCGAAGTACGTAGCTTTCTCTGCTTAGCTGGTTATTATCGGAGATTCGTAGAAGGGTTTTCTCAAATCACTACTCCATTAACTCAGCTGACTCGAAAAGATACAAAATTCAGTTGGAGAGGGGAATGTGAGAAGAGTTTTCAAGAACTCAAAAGGAGACTCATTTCAACACCTGTTCTGACAATACCATCTGGCCTGGAGGGATTTGTCATCTACAGTGATGCTTCAAGCAAAGGGTTAAGATATGTTCTCATGCAACATGGGAAAGTCATAGCCTATGCCTCATGACAACTCAAAGAATATGAGAGGAATTATCCTACTCATGATCTAGAGTTGGCAGCTATCGTTTTTGCGCTTAAGATTTGGAGGCATTACCTATATGGTGAGAAGGTGGAGATCTATACGGATCATAAAAGCCTCAAATATTTCTTCACTCAAAAGGAACTCAACATGTAGCAACGACGATGGCTTGAGCTATTGAAAGATTACGATCATACCATTCAATACCATCCTGGAAAAGCAAACGTAGTAGCTGACGCATTTAGTAGAAGATCGTATGCGGGTACGAGTGTGATATTGTCAACGCAAGAGCCCATTTTGTATGACTTACAAAGGATAGAGATAGAGTTAAAGACTTCAGGGACCTATGTGATGATGGAGAATATACGAGTAGAACCGACTTTAATCGATAAAGTTAAAGTTACTCAAGCTACAGACCTGGAGCTGATGCATATGAGGAAGAAATTGCAAGAAGGTGTTATTCCGGAAGCAAGAATCGATGAAGAAGGAATACTTCGAGTCAACTCCAGACTTTGTGTTCTTAACGATTTTGACTTGAAATATAAAATCATGATGGAGGCGCACAACACACCGTTTGCAATCCATCCCGGGAGTACCAAAATGTATCGTGATCTTTAACATACATTTTGGTGGAGCAATATGAAGAGAGAGATAGCGGTGTTTATCTCAAGGTGTCTAACTTGTCAACGAGTCAAGGCGGAGCATCAAGTGCCAAAAGGTCCATTGCAACCACTTGAAATTCCAGAATGGAAGTGAGAGCACATTACCATGGATTTTGCTACTGGTCTTCCCAAGGTTTCTCAAGGCTTAGATGCGATTTGGGTCATTGTTGATAGATTGACCAAGTCTACTCATTTCTTACCGATTCGAGAAACTTATACACTTGAACGTCTTGCTCGAATGTACATAAACGAGATTGTAAGATTGCATGGTATGTAAGACCCCAACTTTTATAAATAAAGATGAATTTTCTATAATTATCATTTGTGAATATTATGGAATAAATTTGATATAATGTTATAGTTGTGGGTAGTATTTATAAATTTTATAAAGTATGCAAGTGGTTATATTATATTCGATTGGTCGGGGAATATTCGTTTTAGCATGGAATATTCGTACAACGGCGCAATCATTGGTGGACCCCACAACAGAATTATGTCGGATTGAGAAAATGACACAAATATTTTTATGAAAATAACGGCAGAAGTTTTACCGTTGATACTGTTGAACTACTCGGTAGTAAAAGTACAGTAATACGCGTGGTTGCATAGTAACACACGGTATTGATTATTGATGCTTACGTGAGAAGTCATTCAGTTTTGTTCAATTATTGCTATAGTAATTGTTGCATAGTATCTCACATTATTTGATTCATTTATTGTCGATATTTTTATATATTGTTAAAGTCAATAATTGAGACGACAAAATTATTAATATTATTATTTGCAATACTAATGATGTCAGAAGTTCTATCAAGGAGAGGTTTGGTCACCTAATTGCGCGCCAATAGGGAGAAATTCTTATTAGAAAGCCCCCTCTTTCCTGGGAACGACCTGGTCGATTAATATTGTGAATTGTAATAAAGATGATAAATGTTGTTAAAATTATTAAGATGATTTTTATGAAGTTTGCTTATTTTATGGATTCCTATTTACCCATTTTTCAAAATAATCGGTAGAAAATTATGATGTGTGTGGGAGTGAAAAATGGAGGAAAAGTGGTAGTGTGATAGAGATATGTAAGAGTGTAGTAAATTTGATTATTGGGTGGGTGGGGGATTGATGTTGGTTATGGGGGAGAAAAATTAAGTGGTTTATATATAATATTGATATATATAATATGAAAACATGTGTTTATATATATGTGTTATATTTTAATTTGTGTTGTAATCTTATTGGTTAATGGTTTGACTTAATTGTAGTTGATGGAAGAAAATGATTTTGAAAAATTATTTTGTTCATGAACAGTACACTTCCATTCTCCTATAAATAGAAGCTCATTCCTTCATTATTTCTTACGAATTCATTGAAACTCTAGAGAGAGAAAATTATAGAGAGAAAGATGAAAAGTTTTCTGCTACTTAACTACTCTTATATTCAGTTCTTTTACGGTAAGGGGTGTTATTCTTTCTTATTCATGAAGAGAACTGTTGTTACTCCATTTCTTATTATTCTGTTGGAATAACCTGTATACGCGGTTTACCCTATATTTGGTGACATTTTTCTATTATTCCGTCTTTATTATTCTATTGGAATATCATGTCTGTATGTTTTACGCCGGACCTGGTTCCATCTTTATTATTATTTTGTTAGAATATCCTGTCTGTGCATTTTACGCCGGACCTGATTCTGTCCTTATTAGTATTCTGTTGGAATAACCTGTCTATGCGAAGTACTGCATACATGGTGATTTCTGTAATTATTCCATTCTTATTATTCTGTTGGAACTTTCTGTCGGTGTGAATTTTGCCTGACCTGGTTCCGTTATTATTATTCTGTTGGAATAACCTGTCTATGCGAAGTACCACAAGCATGGTGATTTCTGTTGTTATTCCATTCTCTATTATACTCAGTTGGTTAAAGTTTAGACTTCTATAATCCATGAAATTAGTGGAATATTCTTGATATTTGTGCTTCATCCAGTATCTTTTCATGGAAATATTCTTATGAGCATTCTTGAATCTTACTCTACAAAGCAGTATCATTTTGAAAATTTGGACGTTATTAGTTCCTGGATAAATTAATTCTTGAACTTGTTTTATTGAATTCTTATATCATTGTCATCATCCTCATATTTATATTTTTTTGAAATTCATCTGTGGCCTGTAGTGCATAGATGGAATTGGTATGATTATGACCAGGGATTATTTGGTGTAATCATAACAGTAATGTTACAAATGATGTGGTAAAAGTCCTCATTGGCCCGTAGTGCATTGATGGACAGTTGTTGTGACGCCCCCAAAATTAGGTATACATCACCCATCTTGGGTCATCAGATACATGGTACATAATTCAAATACAACTTACTAATAAGTTGTACCAGTTGTACACGACAGTTGTATTAGTAAGTTGTATTTGAATTATGTACCATGTATCTGACGACCCAAGATGGGTGATGTATACCTAATTTTGGGGGCGTCACATACATAATCACATAATATCATTTTTTTGGGTGTGGGTGGTCACATAATAATATTTTTTTTGGTGGGGTGGGGTGAGGGTGAGGGTGAGGGTGAGGGTAGGGTGTGGGTGGGGAAGGGGAGGGGATGGGAGGGGAGGGGTGGGGGGGAGTGGGTGGTTGAGCTTCTTGAATATGTAAATATTGGTGGAATGAACTTTTGGTTTGGATTTGGATTTGGAATAAAATATGGGCCGAAATATGGTTAACCGGATTGAACCTATATTTCTTTTTAAAAATAAAATATGGTTCCAAACTTTACCCAATCCAAATAAATAAAAATAGTTAACCAACCCATTTGGTTCCAGTTAATATGAGTTGACCCGACAGTTAACCAATTATATTGTCAGATCTAACTACGACTTTATATACGACCGAATTTTCGTCGAAAGTAAGCTTTTTTTTCTTGTAGTGAATTCCATTCAATTTTTAACATATCAACAACTGTAGCTAATTTGTGTTATTTAGAGTTAATTCAGGTTGCAATTGGAACGGTTATATTGTTAATTAGTTGAATCATTATATAGAGGATTAAAAGTACGTAATAGATTTGTTGACTAGAAGTGAATCAACATTTACTTAAAAATATTTCTATAAAATTGGATTATGAATAAGTGCCTTCATGATCTTTGATTTTGAGGAATGCACATGTTGCTATAAAACTATACTGAGCCACAATGTTATTGTACAAATGGAAAGGTTTTTCTACCTTGGTGTACCTCCATATCTTTGATGTGTCATCAAACCACCTTACCACAATTAATGACATTGAGAAGCAGTGGCGGAATCAGAATGTTTTTAAAGGGGGATCAAAATACATCAGTAAAAAAATTATTTATTGATGTTTGGAGTGCTTCTTTCGGCTGTACGATTGAGAGGAGGTAACTGTATCATACTACTCTGCATAGTTTGAAAATGTCTCAAATTTTTGGTGAATATCAAAATTTATATATGTAGAAATATTTTTTTTTATTTCATGTAGAAATATTATTTTTATATGAAAAATATCAATTTTCTATATAGAACAAAGAAAATTAATCCAGAAAGAAATTAACAAATGGGAGAGTTTCTGAAGTAAATTAATGATGTTTAAAAATATAAATTTTTTATAGAAAATAATTTGGTAAATAAAGAACTTGTTTTTGTGATCATTCTTCAACCTCAAGTAGCGATCAAGATTTGATTGTGTTTTAAATTCTTTCATTTTAATTTCATTATAAAATAAAATTTATTCTATTTTTTAATTTATGGAGCTCATGTAGAAAATTTTGAATTGCTATTATAAATTACTATTATATATATATATATAGAGAGAGAGAGAGAGAGTCCGGATCAGGTCCGGACTCCCGGATTTTGTTAAAATTCGGACTTTTTTTTTTCTTTTTTTTTTGAAACAATTAAAAAAAAAATTATGGAATTGGAATTTTTACATTATACAGTGTTTTGGGCGTGATTTGGATGCCTATAACAAAACATGTCTGTACAGTCTGGGCAGACTGTACATACATTAGTTGGTGTAGGTATTAAAAACACACCCAAAACACTGTATTATGGAAAAATTTCAGTTCCATAATTTTTTTTTTAGTAGTTCTACAAAAAAAACAAAAACAAAAAAAAAAGGTCCGGATTTTCTCCCGTCCGGGAGGTCCGGACCTGATCCTGTTTATATATATATATATATATATATATATATATATATATATATATATATATATATATATATATATATATATATATAGCAAGGATCAAGTGCATACCCCTTATCTTACTCATCCGTGCTTACCCTCCTTTAGGCGACGGTTTCGATCATACAACCGTCGTTTATACTTTTAGCGACGCTATATGTTGTCCGTCGCTAAAATTATAGACGACGGTTGTATGATCGAAACCGTCGCCTAAAAGGGGGTAAGCACGGGTGAGTAAGATAAGGGGTATTCACTTGATCCGGACCGTATATATATATATATATATATATATATATATATATATATATATATATATATATATATATTAACTATTAATATGTGTATGGTATTAACTATTAATATATGTATTAATATATTGCTTGTGCAGAATTTTGGCCTCGCCTCCCTTGGTTCCGCCAGTGTTGAGAAGCTACACCAGTTTGATATCTATCTTGCCCTGTAATATGAAGTAATCATTTATGTTCCTTGCTTAATATTATTATTTTTACTCCCGATGTTTGTTTGCAAATTAAAACATCTATGGCTTGATCACAACCAAATTTAATATAAAAATATTCTACTAAGCTTCCCTTCTCTCGCCTCATCAACTCAAATTTAGTATATACTACAAACATAAGTTAAAGATTCGTTAATGTAACACCTCAGTCCTACATTGAAAGAATGAGAAAATTTGTCTGCATATAAGGAAATAAGTTACTACCAATAATACCTTCAAGTCATGACCTTTTGAATGAGCCTGTGATGAACTAAGATAATCCAAGAAGATACTATTGGGCCAGTGGTTTAAGACCTTTATTTTGATGGATTTGATTCGATTCGGACTTGGGATTTGACGTGAGATTTATTTCGGACTTGAAATTTGATCCGGGTTGTTACATTTGGTATCAGAGCCAACTCTCAAAAGCTCGGATCGGGTCATCCGATCGGATTGCCGGAGGTGGGGACACGAAGCCAATATTTTGATGGAGCTGATTTGATTTGGACTTGGGATTTGACTCGAGATTTGTTCCAGACTCGGGATTTGACTCGGGTTGTTACATATGGTATCAGAGCCAACTCTCGAAAGCTCGGGTCAGGTCATTCGATCGGGTTGCTGGAGGTGGGGACACGAAGTCAACTGGTATTATCTCACAATAGTTAGAGAGGCAAATATCTATGGGCCGTGTGTGATCGGTTTTGACGGGGACGTCATAAATTTAAATGGGGGAGTTTGTAGCACGTCAGTCCCACATCGAAAGATAAGGGAAAAAATTATCTGCATATAAGAAAATAAGTTACTACCAATAATACTTTCAAGTCATGACCTTTTGGGTGAGCCTGTGGTAGGCTAAGATGATCCAAGAAGATACTAATAAGTCACTGGTGTTTAAGGGCTTTATTTTGATAAATTTGATTCGATTCAGACTTGGAATTTGACCCGAGATATGTTTCAGACTTGGGATTTGAACCGGATTGTTATAGTTAAACTCCTCTCTCGAAGTAGTTAAATTTTTTTAAAATTATCTACACCATGTACCAGTGTTTCAATGCATGTTTTAATTAGCAATAACATGTGTATATATGTTATTGATTACTATAAATGTGTCCTCATCAACTGAATATTGTGGGTACTTGGAGTTTTGGACTATATATTCTTAAATATGCACTTTTCTTATTTGTTTTTTATCAGTGCAATTGATTTCTTTACAATTGATGGAACTTGTAGGACATAAAAAGTGAGGTTAATTTCTCTTTAATATTTGTTATTACATTTGATGAATATATATATATATGGCCATATAAAAACATGAAAAAAAATTAAAAATAAAAGTTATTTCAAACGGAAATTTTCATAGGAAATAACTTATTTTTGACGAAATTCTGTCGGAAATAACAGAATATTTTCGACAAAATTTTCGACGGACTTATCTCCGACTAACTTTATTACGACTGAATTGCCGACAGAATATTCTGTCGGAAATAAACTTATTTTGATGGAATAGGCTTATTTTCGACCGAATATTTTGTCGGAATTAAGCCTTTTTCTTGCCGTGACCACTGGGTTTTATAGTACGTGAGATTGCACGAAGTTTTTCCGTACCAAAGGCAAACACGCTTCAAGAGGTATGATTTTTGTTTTTCTTTGTGTAATTATGTAAACATGTCTATTATGCATCTAATTAATCCTTCACAATGGATGAGGCTGCTCATGTTCGATTTGAAAGGAGATAAGGTTGAAGAAAAGAGTATTTACACTGCCGGAATTTTATGGAGTTAATTTATGGAAACAGGGATGTGAGTCTGTACGTATTTAATGGAATTTATAATGAGCATGAGGTTTGTATTAAGCGCAAGGTGCAGGAAATTTTGGAGCAGTGGAAGCAAGCCAAGATGCATGTTTAGGAAACATGATATATTAAATCCTAATCCTGATCATCACAGACATGGGTTTGACTATACATATTGTTGGATATGCTCCAAAATTCATTGTTTTTTCATAGTCCCATATCGTCTATTTTGGAAATATTTTTTATGTATATTAGCACTTATTGGCTTGGGCTTAGTAATTTGGTTGAGGAAATAAGGGTGGGCTCGTGCACATGAGGACGGCCTGTATCATCTTTGCCAATCCAATCGATTATGCTTCGCGGGTGGGTGCACTCAGGTAACATCTTATACCAGTTTCTTTTTCTGGGAGTACATGCAATTGAGGCTTTGCCGTTGAATCCTGAAGGGTGAACGCCGTGGAGCTTAACTGTACCGGTTCATATAACCAGTGAAGGCGAAATCACTTTTTAGGACAGAGGCTTTGCCGTTGAATCCTGGAGGGTGAACGCCGTGGAGCTCAACTGTACCGGTTCATATAACCAGTGAAGGCGAAATCACTTTTTAGGACAGTAGTTTTGCTACGCCTCGGCTTCTTTCATATAAGACAAATCCACAGCCTTCTTCTAGGAGTACACGCAATTGAGGATTTGCCGTTGAATCCTGGAGGGTGAACACCGTGGAGCTCAACTGTACCGGTTCATATAACTAGTGAGGGCGGAATCTGTGACGCCCTCAAAATTAGGTATACATCACCCATCTTGAGTCGCCAAATACATGGTACAGAATTCAAATACAACTTACTAATACAACTGTCGTGTACAATACGACAAAACATAACTGTGAGTTTGAATACAATTATTGTCTACTAGAGATCATACAAACTCAAAATGTGTCCTCAATACAATTATTGTCACACTATTTAACAGAATAGTGAGGACTACTAATACTATTCTCTGGTCCATCACTCCGTTCCCCGACTCGTCCCAGCTATATTCTCATTTCCTGAAGAGAACAGTGAAAGAAAGGGTGAGCTCAACTAGCCCAGTAAGAAATATTATGACTAAGATAATGCAGAATAAATTATCATTAGCCTTCAACAGTGTTAAACTGATAAAATATAATAAACATCAAGTTTAACTACAGCGGAACCAGCAATCCACTAAAAGAGTCAAGTAGAAAATAAAATCTACTATCTTTTATGATTTAAAATGTTTTTCATCATCGTTATAGCTGAGACTCAGCTTAATAAATATTCCACATCATCGAATCACCCCCGCACTACGGCCAAGGATATTCTTTAGTATCACGACCACAATTATTCATGCACTACGGCCAAGAATATTTGTGTATTCATTAATGGTCATGATCATGCCAACAACTGTCCATCAATGCACTACGGGCCAATGAGGATTTTTAATTTTTACATCATTTGTAATATTACGGTCATGATTACACCGAATAATTCATGGTCATAATCATACCAAGTCCATCTATGCACTACAGGCCACAGATGACTTTCAACAAAATATAAACATGAGGATGATGACAATGATATAAAAATTCAATAAAACAAGTTCAAGAATTATTTTATCCAGGAATTATTAACGTCCAAATTTGTCAACACGATACTGTTTTGTGGTGTAAAATTCAAGAATGATCAGAAGAAGATTTCCATGAAAGGATACTGGATGAAGCACAAATATCAAGGATATTCCACTAATTTCATGGAGTATAGAAGTCAAAGTTTTAACCAACTGAGTATAATAAAGAATGAGATAACAAAAGAAATCATCATGCATGCGATAGACCGCACAAGCAGGTTTTTCCAACAGAATAATAAATAACGGAACCAGGTCCGGCGTAAAACGCACAGACAGGATATTCCAACAGAATAATAAAGAATGGAACCAGGTCCGGTGTAAAACACACAGACAGGATATTTCAACAGAATAATAAAGAATGGAACCAGGTCCGGCGTATAGCACAGACAGGATATTCCGACAGAAATGTAAAGACAGAATAGTAAATGGATGTCACCAAGTATAGGGTATTCCGCGTATACCGGTTATTCCAACAGAATAATAATGAATGGAATAACATAAGGATTTCACCAAGTATAGGGTGTACCGCGTATACAGGTCATGTATAGGGTATGCCACTTTTACAGGTTATTCCAACAGAATAACAAAGAATGGAATAACATAAGTTCTCTTCAAGAAGAAAGAATAACACCCCTTACTTTATTTAGGAGATTGAATACTGTAGCAGTGTAATAACCGAATACTCTTCTTCTTTCTCTCTTATTCTCTCTATACTTCTCTCTCTATAGCTTGAGCGAATTCGTGAAAAATAATGAAGCCCTAGGCCTCTATTTATAGAAGATTTATTACTATTTACGAAAGTAATTACTATTTACGAAGGTAATTACTATTTACGAAGGTAATTACTATTTACGAAGGTAATTACTATTTATGAAAAAGACTCTTAGATGATGACATATGGCCCCCCATAAATAACAAACGTCTAATAATAGACTCTTTATATACATCAATGATTGAATAAAAATTACCAAAAATCATTTTATTTTTAATCAACACATATTTAATCTTTCAACAATTATTAATCATTTATAACTTGTCGTCTCAATTATTGTTTAAATAATATAACATATTATACAGATGATACTGTGACAATAATTGAATCAATAATATAAGAGATATGATGCAGCAATTACTGTAGCAATAATTGAGTATAGCTGAGTGACTTCTCACGTAAGCATCAATAATCAATACCGTGTGCTACTATGCAACAACGCGTATTACTGTACTTTTACTACCGAGTAGTTCAACAGTTTTAACGGTAACACCTCCGCCGTTTATTTTATAGAAAGCTAATTTTGTCGTTTTCTAACTACGACAATACTTCCGTTGTGGGGTCCACCAATGATTGTGCCGTTGTACGAATATTCCCCGACAAAAAGAATATTCCCCGACCAAACGAATATTTTATAACAACTTGCGTACTTTGCAAAATTTATAAATATTACCCACAACTATAACATTATATCAAATTTATTCCATAATATTCAAAAATAATAATTATGAAAATTCATCTTTATTTATAAAAACTGGGGTCTTACAGAATCACTTTTTAGAACAGTAGTTTTGCTACGCCTCGACTTCTTTCATATAAACAGCTAAGTTGTTCCAATTTGTTCGCCTAATAGTCTTGTTAATAGTGCTCTTGTTGTTACACTGCTCTTGCTACTGCTATTGCTTCTGTTACTGCAATTGCTAGTGCTGCTGTTACTGCTATTGTGACTGCTATTGATATATAATTCCAACACATATGAGTTTCAGAGGGAGAGTAGAATAATTTTGTAAATTGGAACAACTTAGTTGGAAATCGACGAAAGTCGTGGCGTAGCAAAGCTACTGTCTTAAAAAGTGATTTCGCGCCCCCACTGATAATAATCACAGGTACAAATGGACTGACCGGCAATCAACCTCCCTCCAGAATTCAACGGACGCGCACCCCCCCCGGGCAGGTGTAATGCGCGCAAACACACACATGCACTAAGGTTCACGCACTAAGGTTTTCTGATCGAAAATCCAAGATTCAAGCTTAGCCTACTCGGATTGGCACCCCCGGGCGGGCGGGCGTGCGCGCACACACATGCACTAAGGTTTTTTGACCGAATGTCCAAGAATCAAAGCTTAGTCTAGTTCAATTCCTTAGTCGTCTTCATGTGCGCGAACCCATTCTTTTTTTCCAACCATGTTACTAAACCCAAGCCAACATGTGCTAATATACCCATATAATATTTTCAAAATAGAGAATATGAGACTTTGATAAAACCATAAGTTTTGAAGCATAACCAAGAATCTGTTCGGATGGAAGATGGATATCTCAAGCGGCATGCAGTTGGCTGGGCGTGGGATGGGATGGGACGGAACTTGGTTTCCTACCGTAGCCATGTCAGCGCTCCATGCTGAAGCTTTAGTTCTTCATCATGCATGCTTTATTATGGGCTTTTCACAATAAATGGGAAAAAGTGGAATGCACAACTGATTCGTCTCAGCTGGTGGATTTACTCAACGAATATCCTTTTTCTAGTTCCCCAGTTTTCCCTGTTATTGTTGATATTATGGTGCTGGTTAGACCTTTTATCTTCATTTGGATTGAATGAATGTAATAGAGGATTGAATTGAATGATTTTAAGGTATTTTAAATATATATTTGGTTGTTGTTGGTAGTGGTTGTTGTTATATAATGACAAAATTATCACATATATTCATTCAATTTGAATGAATTTTATTCCACTTTCTCCGTATGAAATAAAAAAAACAAATAGATGGAATGAATTTTCATTCCATTATAATGATTTATCATCTAAAATAATTATCAAATACACTATTTTTATTTTATTCTTTCCTTTATTCCATTCTCTCGATCCAAACGTAAATTAGCTCGCGGGGCTAGGAAATTTAGATGTAATTGTTTTCATGTTTAATGCATGGTTTATTTAATTCTACCCAAATAAAAAATAAATATTTTTTTACCCATCTAACCAATATTATGGTAACACATTACTTGAGACACTTTTTGAGACCTCTAATATCACTCAAAAAAAACATTTGTCCAACTACTAACTAACTACTATATTCTTTTTCATTTTTGCCCTTTTTGTTTTTCTATTTTGGAAATAATTGACATGAGAGCATAGACCAAACTATCTACATGGCGATTTGAAGAAGAAGAACGCGTTCAAAGATTTAGCTTGGTCACCTGAAGATACTCGAGCATAGTCTTCGTGCCTACTGTTGCTGATATGACTCTATTACCCTTCATTTACTCTATCTTCATACCTTAATATTATTGACCCCCCTCCTAGAATCTTTCTTCTATTTAAAATTAAAATTCAAAACCTTATCCCTTGCTACTCAATGCTTTGATTTCATCAAATAATATATATATATATATATATATATAGAGTAAGGATTTTTAACTCACACTTATTGAGCTCATCCCGAACTCACCTTGCCTTTTTTTTTCTAAAATAAACATAACTAATAAAAAATGTATAATAAAACATAACATTTTTTATTAGTTATGTTTTTTTTATAAAAAAAAAGGGCAGGGTGTGCTCGGAGTGAGCTCGATAAAGGTGAGCTTAAGAAATGGACTATATATATATATATACGGGTCCCTTCTCCAGCGAACCATATGGAGTGAACAAAAAACGAAACGGCTATATTGACGATTTTTTTTCGTCGTTATAGTATACAGAGCCGATGACATAGTTATGATGACGGTTCAAACCGTCGCAATATCTCAGAAAATCGTCGTTATAACCGATTTATCTTTGGTTCATTTTTTTTGATTTGATGAAAAAGATGATGGTATATATAATACAAATATTCTCCATCACATGTCATTGTGAGTTGTAAGACTATATGAGGATGGTAAATAAATATCTAATGACATATACATATGTCACACCGTTAAAGATCAAGCCTAATGTTTTCGATAACTAAATAGTGAATACTAAAAATAGATATAAAATATTTAATATTTTATAGAATTAAATTTTTTTTATAATACAATATTTTGAGCGTGATATGGGTACCTATAATAAAATATATATGTACAGTCTGTGTAGGCTGTACGATCATTTTTTGGTATAGATATCCAAATCACTCCCAAAACATTGTATTATGAAAAAATTTCAGTTCCATAAAATATTAAATAAAAAAAATAAAAATTTTAGGTCCGTTTTTTATCAGGTCCGGGAGTCCGGACCTGATCCGTTGTGTATGTGTGTGTGTGTGTATATATATAATCTGGATCTTAAGCTCACCCCTTATCCAACTCACCCGAGCTCACCCTGCTTTAGCGACGGACCCGGCGACGGTTCGGTCATACAACTATCGCCTATACTTTTAGCGACGATATATGTTGTCCGTCGCTAAAAGTATATACTACGGTTGTATGACCGAACCGTCACCGGGTCCGTCGCTAAAGGGGATGAATTCGGGTGAGTTGAATAAGGGATGAGCTTAAGATTCAGACCGTGTATATATATATATATATATATATATATATATATATATATATATATATATATATATATATATATATATATATATATATATATATATATATACACGAGTCCCTTCTCTAGCGAACTATATGGAGTGAACAAAAAACGAACCAGTTATATTGACGATTTTTTTTATCGTTATAGTATACAAAGTCGACGACATAGTTATGGTGACTGTTCGAACCGTCGCAATATCTCAAAAAATCGTTGCTATAATCAATTTGTCTTTGATTTATTTTTTTTGATTGGTTGAAAAAGGTGATGATATATATAAAACAAATATTCTCCATCACATGTCATTGTGAGTTGTGATGCACTATTGCGGAGAGTAAGACTATACGAGGATGGTGAATAAATATCTAATGACAATATACATATGTCACACAGTCAAAGATTAAGCCTAATGTTTTCGATGACTCAATAATGAATACTAAAAATAGATATAAAATACTAGTCATTTTTATATTTTATTGGATCGAAATATTGGATATTTTTAAATTATTATTTTTTTGCTTGTGATTCTCAAAAAATATATAGTATTTATTTTAATTAGAATTTTTACAAACTATAGTGTTTTATGTGTAATTTGGATATATATACAAAAACAGAGTTATACAGATTATACAACCTTGTTCTTGTATATGTATCTAAATTATACGTAAAACACTATATTTTATAAAAATTCTTGTTGGAATAAATACTATACATTTTTTGAGAGTCACAATCAAAAATAAATAAATAAAATAAATTGAAAATGTCCAATATTCCGGTCCAATAAATAGTGAGTGAGACCTACATTTTTTGTGATAAAGACAAGTATAAAAATGGAATTTATATTTTATAAATAAAAATGATATTTTCACAATATTTATTTTTCACATGAAAAAAGGACCCAATTATTTATCGTGTGATTATGACATTGGAACGATCATTCTCATTCGTGAAAAATACTCTGTTTTTTAAATTAAAAAGAAAAAAAATAAGACAAGTACTCACTTGTTTTCTCATGTATGTTTCGGTGTCATAAGAATTGTAGATTCCATCACTAACTATTTGGGCAAAGGTTAAAAAATATTCCTGACGTTTATTCCGATACTTGTAGTGTACTTTATACTTTTTTTCTTCCAAATATATCTGTAACTATATATTTTTTGAGTCGTCTGTTCGTCTGTCGCTAACGGAAATGTCACCTAGACAAATGTGAGTGACACTGACATATTTTGCTGACGTGTTAAATAATTTAAAAAAAATTGCTACTGTACCATCTGATGTGTATAAAAATAATATTTTTTATATATTTGATAATTAATTATTATGTGTATTTTATTAATAAATTTTATTTATTAATAATTTTATTATGTAAAATGACCCATTTGTTTTTTTAAGTAACTATATTTTATGTTGGTAATTATTTCTTTTCAGACTTATTTTTTAAAGTAATTATCAAATCAATATTTAGTGAAATAAGTTTTTTTTGTCTACTACTTTTAGGTTTCAATGTTGTGAACCACCCACCCCACCACCATCTACTATCACCACTAGGGACATCAACACCACCAACAAGATCCACCATTATGCATCGCCGCCTCTCAAAATTAGGCCATCAACAAATCCACTACCACCACGACAAGATCCACTCGATCTACCATCACCTACACATACATATCCACCCAATCTATCTATACAACAAAAATTTAGAATAAGGGCACTAGATAATCCATTTCAGCAACCAACAAAAAAGAAATCATAAATACTCTCAATTTGAAAGAGTAAATTTGAAAAGAAATCACAAATTAAGGATGCCAGACCTTTCCGGTAGCCAGAAAGAGTTGCGGTTATGGTTTAGGTTTTCGGCTGTGGGAGAACTTAAGGTCGATCGCTGGTTTGGTTCGGCAAAATCGTCGGTCCATAAGACATTGTCTTTGTTGAGCGTATCGCCGGCACCGGTGATGATGTTAGATGACATCGGTGGAGAGAAAACGTTAAGGATTAACCTCTTTTTTATCCCCCCTATTAATTTTTCTCTCTCGCATTATAATCTCATCATCTCATGGCTTGATTCCTCTCTCAAACCTTAACCCTAACCCTCACACTCACATCATCATCATCTCTGTATTCGTCATCATCATCAAAATATCTATCTATCTCACCTCGCATCCTAACCCACAAACACGACTCCAACCAGCCCGACAAGGCCCAACTAATCGAGGTCGACCTCAATTCTTCTTCTTTATCAAACGACAACGTCGAGCTCTTGGGAATTCGCAAGCTCGAGGACGTGATCCACAACATCATTGTGAAGCGATCCGCGCCCGATTAGCTCCCTTTCATGTCGGGCTCTTCTTATTGGGTCCCACCTCACGAGGGCGGTGGCGTAGCCGCTGGCGGCATAGAAAATGGATCTGATTTTTTGGGTAGATATTACAGAGGGAGAAGGAAATTATATTTGAGAGAGAAAGAAAAATAAAAAATAATGAAGAGAGAGTGTTTAGTCAGCAAAAAATATCCAATGTAACCGGAGTTAGTCTTGGTAGCATGTCTGTTAGGAACAGGGGCACAATTGATCTTAAATTAGTAACGTTAAGGACATTTTTGAAAAAAAGGAAGAAGAAGAAGTATAGAGTGCATGATGGATATCGGGGTAAACGTCAGTGGTATTTTAAAACTTTTGCCCCTAACCATTTTCCTACAAGAAAATATTTCGAATCTAATATAATATTTTATTAATATATTTTTGCATCTTGAAAAAATTTAAACATATTTTTTTACAAATTATAATGTCAAACAAATACTTAAAAGATTTTTTTTTTATACTTCTCTTTAAATTTTTCGAAAATCATTTTCAATACAATATTCCCAGACATTCAAATCTAGCCGAGGCTGGTTGCATCACTTAGGGCTGAGCAAGTAACCAAATTAGAATCGAAACCGCACCAAAAACTGCACAAACCGCACCAACGGTTCCGGCGTATGTGGTGGTTTTAGGTGGGTTGAATAACCAAATTTACGGTTTTGATTTGGTTACTAGCCAAAACAGCACGCATAAAACTAAAATCGCACCATGTGTGTCTGTATGTATTATCTCTAGTAAATTTTAAAGTTACTTTTCACTTGAACACGCTCAGAGAAAACCCCAGTCTTGCATTATCATTTTTTCACCATTTGAAAGAAGATGGTTAGAGGTTATAGAGTAAAAAATTAAGCAATTGAGTTTTGGAATTTTGAATTTGTTTGATGCGTTATTGGAGGGGCTTATAGCTGAGGGGCAAAATTCGTTGGTTCGAGCACTTGATGCATTGGTTAAGGTCAATGCTATAATAGTAATAGTTTAATAGATTATTTTTCAAATTAGGTATAGTTAGGATTATATTCTATAAGTCTTCCCTGCAATATATAAGATAGAATTTCATTATATCTCCAGTATATACATTCACTTTTTGGGGAACTAGATAAACCTTCTTGCTTGTTATCGAATATATTGTCTCCGTTGTTTTATATAGCGTATGTTTTAGTTTTAAAGCATCATTCCTTTGTTATAAACTAAAACTATTTTATGTGTATCACTGTTCTATGATTTGATGGTGAATTTGACATGTTTTGCAGAAGGAACTTTGGTTCTATACTTGATATAATTCTCATTACCGACTCTGTCACTATGTTAATTGCTCGATGTAAGTTCTATGTTAAATTTTTATTGAAGGCTTAGACTTTTTTGTTGTTTTAATTAGTTTTCCAACCGAAATCGCACCAATTAAAATCGCACCACACACTTTAAAACCGCACCGCACCAATCACAAGCGATTTCGTGTGTGGTTTTAAATTTTTTAAATCGCACCTAAACGATTTCGGGTGCAATTTGGACTTCAAACCGCACCAAACCGCACCATGCTCACCCCTAGTATCATCCACATCTTTGCTGTAAGACCCCAACTTTTATTAATAAAGATAAATTTTCTATAAATATTATTTTTGAATATTATGGAGTAAATTTGATATAATGTTATAGTAGTGGGTAATATTTATAAATTTTGCAAAGTAAGCAAGTTGTTATAAAATATTCGTTTGGTCGGGGAATATTCTTTTTATCGAGAAATATTCGTACAACGGCAACATCATTGGTGGACCCCACAACGGAATTATTGTCGGATTGAGAAAACGACAAAAATACTTTATGAAAATAACGGCGGAGATGTTACCGTTAAAACTGTTGAACTACTAGGTAGTAAAAGTACAGTAATATGCGTGGTTGTATAGTAGCACACGATATTAATTATTGATGCTTACATGAGAAGTCACTCAGCTATACTCAATTATTGCTACAATAATTGCTGCATCATATCTCTTATATTATTGATTCAATTATTGTCACAGTATCATCTGTATAATATGTTATATTATTAAATCAATAATTGAGACGACAAGTTATAAATGATTAATAATTGTTGAAAGATTAAATATGTGTTGATTAAAAATAAAATGATTTGTGGTAATATTTATTCAATCCTTGATGTATATAAAGAGTCTATTATGAGAAGTTTGTGGTAAGGTTGGTTATTTTATGGGGGGGCCCATATGTCATCATCTAAGAGTCTCTTCGTCAATAGTAATTACCTTCGTCAATAGTAATTACCTTTACCAGAGGTCAAATCACTTGCCGTTTCATATTACAGGCGTCGAACCAATTGTCGTTTCACATTACAGGCGTCAAACCACTTGGTGTTTCACATTGCAGGCGTCAAACCACTTTTCTTTTCACATCACCAGTCGTCAAGCCACTTGTCTTTTCACATTTCAAGTGCTAAGCTAGAAATCTTCTATAAATAGAGGCCTAGTGCTTCATTATTTTTCACAAATTCATTCAAGCTATAGAGAGAGAAAGTATAGAGAGAATAAGAGAGAAAGAAGAAGAGTATTCTGTTACTACACTACTACAGTATTCAATCTCCTACTAATGTAAGGGGTGTTATTCTTTCTTATTCATGAAGAGAACTGTTGTTATTCCATTGCTTATTATTCTGTTGGAATAACCTGTATACACGGTTTACCCTATACTTGGTGACATTCTTCTATTATTCTGTTGAAATATCATGTCTATGTGTTTTACACCGGACCTGGTTCCGTCTTTATTATTATTTTGTTGAAACATCTTTTCTGTGTGTTTTACACCGGACCTGGTTCTGTCTTTATTGTTATTCTGTTGGAACATCCTGTCTGTGTGTTTTACACCGGACCTGGTTCCGTCTTTATTATTATTCTGTTGTAATATCCTGTTTGTGTGTGTTTATACCGGACCTGGTTCCGTATTTATTATTATTCTGTTGGAACATCCTGTCTGTGTGTTTTACACCGGACCAGGTTCCGTCTTTATTATTCTGTTAGAACATCCTATCGGTGCAAATTTTGCCTGACCTGGTTCCGTTATTATTATTCTGTTGGAATAACCCGTCTATACGAAGTACCGCATGCATGGTGATTTCTTTTTTTATTCCATTCTTTATTATACTCAGTTGGTTAAAGTTTTGACTTCTATACTCCATGAAATTAGTAGAATATCCTTGATATTTGCGTTTCATCCAGTATCTTTTCATGAAAATATTCTTCTGATCATTCTTGAATTTTACTCTACAAAGCAGTATCATGTTGACAATTTGGACATTATTAGTTCCTGGATAAATTAATTCTTGAACTTGTTTTATTGAATTCTTATATCATTGTCATCATCCTCATTTTTATATTATGTTGAAAGTCATCTGTGGCCTGTAGTGCATAGATGGACTTGTTATGATTATGACTAGGGATTATTCGGTGTAATCATGATCGTAATGTTACAAATGATGTGGTAAAAGTTATCATTGGCCCGTAGTGCATTGATGGACAGTTGTTGGCATGATCATGACCATTAATGAATACACGAATGCCCTTGGCTGTAGTGCATGGATAATTTGTGGTTGTGATACTAAAGAATATCCTTGGTCGTAGTGCAGGGGTGATTCGATGATGTGGATTATTTATTAAGTTGAGTCCCAGCGATAAAAGTCATGAAAAACCTTTTAAATCATAAAAGATAGTAAATTTTATTCTTTATTTGACTCTTTTGATGGATTATTTGTTCCACTGCAGTTAAACTTGATGTTATATTTTATCAATTTAACACTGTTGAAGGCTAACAATAATTTATTCTGCATTATCTTAGTCATAATATTTCTTACTGGGCTAGTTGAGCTCACCCTTTCTTTCACTGTTCTCTTCAGGAAATGAGAACATAGCAGAGACTAGTCGGGAAACGGAGTGAAGGTCCAGAGGATAGCATTAGTAGTCCTCACTATTATGTGAAATAGTGTGTTAATAATTATAATAAGGACTCCTTTTGAATTTGTATAATCTCTAGTAGACAATAATTGTATTCAAACTCACAGTTATGTTTTGTCATATTGTACACGACAGTTGTATTAGTAAGTTGTATTTGAATTTTGTACCATGTATCTGACGACCCAAGATGGGTGATGTATACCTATTTTTTGGGGTGTCATAATTGGTATCAAAGCTTAGGGATATGATCACTGGCTAAGATGTGAGAATATTACTAGGAGGGGAGAGACGGGGAATTCCTTCGCTAGTATGACCTACCTAAGTTTATATGGTATTTAATTGGTCGGTCAGAATTTAGGGACAATATGTTACATGTCAATTAACCTTTGTTTTGTGGCAGTATCTGAAAATGACATCCGAGAATATTGAGAATAGCAATGGGGCACAGGCGACCGTTGATTCACCACATATCAATAACCAGGATAATGTGCATCAGGAAGGCAAAAATCCTCATGTAAACAACAACACTGACCAAATGATAAATGATCAAATGTTCAAGGGCTTTATGCAATTCATGCAACAGCAGGTGAGAGCGGCTCCTATCCAAAATGCAGGTGGAAACACTGGAAACTCTCGGGCGGTCACCGCTAAACAGTTCAAGGAGCTGGGACCACCGGAGTTTAAGGGAGAGCCAAAACCACTTATGGTGGAAGCATGGATAAAGCAAATCACCAAGATATTTGATGTCTTGGGATGCTCCGAGGAGAAAAATGTTCCCTTTGTCGCCTTTATGTTGCGCGAAGAGGCAGATTACTGGTGGAAATCGGTAAAACGTACTCAACCTGCCGTACTGAATATGTCTTGGGAGAAGTTCCAAGAGATTTTCAACGACAAATACTTTCCCGAAAGTATTCGTCACATGAAGGAGATGGAGTTTATCAAGTTGGAACAAAACAATATGACCGTGTCACAATACGAGGCTAAATTTGTGGAGTTATCCCGGTTTACGTCCCACTTGGTGGATAATGAAGAGATAATGACACAGATGTTTTTAAGAGGTTTGAAGCCAGAGATAAGTCAACATCTTATTTTTCATAAACTGTGTTTATATTCAGATGTTGTAAATAGGGCTCAGTTAGTGGAGCGCGATAACAAGTCAACGCAACTAAAAGAGAGCAGCCAGCAAAATGATAATACCAGCGAGAGCAGCCATCGAAGCAGTGACAACAAGCGTGGAGGAAATCAACAGGCCAGAAATGGTAACCACTTCATTGGTAATCAGGGCCAAAATAATAAGAATGGATATTTCAAGAAGAGGAGATTCAACAATGATGGAAAGATGTCAGCACCAGCACCTGTCGTTAAGGAAGGAGAACGACCACCTATCATATGTTTCAAATGTGGAGGGGAGGGGCACATCAGTCCAAACTGCGCGATGCCGTCCAAAGCATGTTATAATTGTGGAAGAGAAGGTCACTTAGCCCGATTTTGTCGTTCACCGAAGACAAATTCAGCTAGAATGGAGGCACCAAAGGCCGTCCCAGAAAAGTCAAAACTGATAGTGCAAGGGAGAGCGTTTGTTGTGACCTCCCAGAAAGCAAGGAACCCGAATGAGGTCATCACGGGTAAGCTTATGATAAACTCCAACGAAATCTATACTTTATTTGATACCGGTTCTATCCATTCTTTTATTTCTCCTACTTGCGCTCATCGATTAAATTTGACTCCGGAGAAATTAGACTTTGACTTATCTGTGGAAACTCCGTTGGGAGAAACCTTCATTACATCCACTGTTTATAAGTCTTTTTTGGTTCAAATCGGTACCCTCACGCTACCTATAGATCTTATTTCATTGAAAATACTTGCATTTGACGTAATTTTAGGGATTGATTGGTTAACTACTCATCATGAAAAAATTGATTATTTCCGTAAGGCTGTTAGCTTTCATATTCCTAATCAACCTATTATGCGAATTCAAGCGACCAAACCATTAAAATCAATCACGGTCATCTCAAGCCATAAAGCTATTCGTTTATTGAAAAACGGATGTCAAGCTTTCTTAGCTCATGTCACAGATTTAAACAAAAATACATCAGTTTTGAACGATATTTTTATTGTTAATAAATTTCCTGATGTATTCCCCGAAGAACTTCCTGGCCTACCCCCTGAGCGTGAAATTGAATTTTGTATCGACCTTGAACCCGGTACAAAACCCATTTCCAAAGCCCCATATCAAATGGCTCCTATTGAACTTCAGGAGTTAAAGACCCAACTGCAGGAATTATTAGACATCGGCTTTATTCGTCCTAGTACTTCTCCTTGGGGTACTCCTGTTCTATTCGTGAAGAAGAAAGATGGGAGTATGCGACTTTGTATTGATTATCGGGAATTAAATCATGTCACCATCAAAAATAGGTATCCATTGCCACGTATTGATGACCTGTTTGACCAGTTGCAAGGAGCCAAATTCTTTTCAAAGATTGATCTTCGTTCCGGATATCACCAATTGAAGATTAGAACCGATGACATTCCAAAGACGGCTTTTAGAACTCAGTACGGGCATTATGAATTCCTAGTCATGTCCTTTGGATTGACTAATGCACCTGCTGCCTTCATGGATATGATGAACCGAGTATTCAAGGAATATTTGGATCACTTTGTGGTCGTCTTTATTGATGACATCCTTATTTATTCCAAAAGTCGTGAAGATCATGAGCAACACTTGAGGCTGACACTCCAAAAGCTTCGTGAATACAAGCTATATGCCAAGTTGAAGAAATGCGAATTCTGGCTTGAGGAAGTAGCATTCTTTGGGCACGTAGTATCAAGTCATGGAATATCTATTGACCCAGCAAAGATTGAAGCAATTCAAAGTTGGGAGCAACCTAAATCAGTGACCGAAGTACGTAGCTTTCTCTGCTTAGCTGGTTATTATCGGAGATTCCTGGAAGGATTTTCTCGAATTGCTACTCCATTAACTCAGCTGACTCGGAAAGATACAAAGTTCGGTTGGAGCGAAGAATGTGAGAAGAGTTTTCAAGAACTCAAGAGGAGACTCATTTCAGCACCTGTTCTGACAATACCATCTGGCTCGAAGGGATTTGTCATCTACAGTGATGCTTCGGGCAAAGGGTTGGGATGTGTTCTCATGAAACATGGGAAAGTCATAGCCTATGCCTCAACATAACTCAAAGAATATGAGAGGAATTATCCTACTCATTGATCTAGAGTTGGCAGCTGTTGTCTTTGCACTTAAAATTTGGAGGCATTACTTGTATAGGGAGAAGGTGGAGATATTTACAGATCATAAAAGCCTCAAATATTTCTTTACTCAAAAGGAACTCAACATGCGACAACGACGTTGGCTTGAACTGTTGAAAGATTATGATCATACCATCCAATACCATCCTGGAAAAGCGAACGTGGTAGCTAACGCATTGAGTAGAAGATCATATGTAAGTACGAGTGTGATATTGTCAACGCAAAGGCCCATTTTGCGTGACTTGCAAAGGATGGAGATAGAGTTAAAGACTCCAGAGACCCATGTGATGATGGCAAATATATGAGTAGAACCGACTTTAATCAATAAAGTTAAAGCTGCTCAAGTTACGGACTTGGAGCTGATGCGTATGAGGAAGAAAGTGCAAGAAGGTGCTATGTCGGAAGCATGAATTGATGAAGAAGGAATACTTCGAGTCAACTCCAGAATTTGTGTTCCTAACGACCCTGATTTAAAGTATAAAATCATGATGGAGGCGCACAACACACCGTTTATAATCCATCCTGGGAGTACCAAAATGTATCATGATATTCATCATACATTTTGGTGGAGCAATATGAAGAGAGAGATAACATTTTTTATCTCAAGGTGTCTAACTTGTCAACGAGTTAAAACAGAACATCAAGTACCAAAAGGTCCATTAAAACCACTTGAAATTCCAGAATGAAAGTGGGAGCACATTACCATAGATTTCGTTATCGGTCTTCCTAAGGTTTCTCAAGGCATAGATGCGATTTGGGTCATTGTTGATAGATTGACCAAGTCTACTCATTTCTTATCGATACGAGAAACTTATACACTTGAACGTCTTGCTCCTATGTACATAAACGAGATTGTAAGACTGCATGGTATGCCGGTATCCACAGTTTCTAATCGAGACCCAAGATTCAGTTCACGATTTTGTGTTAGTTTGCAAAAAGCGATGGACACAGACTTACGATTTAGCTCGGCATATCATCCTCAGATGCACAGACAGTTGGAGAGGACTATTCAAACTCTTGAAGATTTATTAAGACTCTGTGTCCTTGATTTCAAGGGAAGTTGGGATAAGTTCTTACCATTGGTGGAGTTTTCCTACAACAACAGTTATCAAACAAGTATTGGCATGGCTCCATTCGAAGCGTTGAATGGAAGAAAGTGTCGTTCTCCAGTATGCTGGGATGAGGTGGGTGAAGAAACGTTGTTGGGATCGGAGTTGGTATGTATGACTACGGAAAAGATTCAAACGATCCGACAACGTATATAAACCTCACAAGATCGACATAAGAGTTATGCTGATCTTCATCGAAAGGACGTGGAATTCGATATAGGAGATCATGTGTTGTTGCGTGTTGCTTCATGGAAAGGAGTTACGAGATTTAGAAAGAAAGGAAATCTCAATCCTCGATTCATCGACCCATTTTTAATCCTCGATCGAGTGGGAACTGTGGCCTATAGACTCGTTTTACCGCTAAGTATATCTCGTGTTCATAACGTTTTTCACATATCCATGTTACGTAAATATGTGAAAGACCCGAACCGCATTATTGAGTTAGAACCGGATGATATAGCAAAAGATTTGATGTATGAAGAGGTTCTTGTTCAAATTTTGGATAAGAAGGAATATATTCTACGCTCCAACGTTATACCTCAAGTCAAAGTTTTGTGGAGAAATCACGATGTTGAGGAAATGACTTGGGAGTTAGAATCTGAAATAAAATCAAGGTATCCTTACCTCTTCGACATACCAGGTACGTACCCTAATTTCGAGAGCAAAATTTCATAAGAAACGGAGTTTCTAAGACCCCAACTTTTATAAATAAAGATGAATTTTCTATAAAAATTATTTTTAAATATTATGGAGTAAATTTGATATAATATTATAGTTGTGGGTAATATTTATAAATTTTACAAAGTAATCAAGTTGTTATAAAATATTCGTTTGGTCGGAGAATATTCTTTTTGTCGGGGAATATTCGTACGACGGCACAATCATTGGTGGATCCCATAACAGAATTATTGTCGGATTGAGAAAACGACAAAAATACTTTATGAAAATAACGGCGGAGGTGTTACTGTTGAAACTGTTGAACAACTCGGTAGTAAAAGTATAGTAATATGCGTGGTTGCATAGTAGCACACAGTATTGATTATTGATGCTTACGTGAGAAGTCACTCAGCTATACTCAATTATTGCTATAGTAATTGCTGCATCATATCTCTTATATTATTGATTCAATTATTGTCACAGTATCATCTGTATAATATGTTATATTATTAAATCAATAATTAAGACGACAAGTTATAAATGATTAATAATTATTGAAAGATTAAATATGTGTTGATTAAAAATAAAATGATTTATGGTAATATTTATTCAATCCTTGATATATATAAAGAGTCTATTATGAGACGTTTGTGGTAAGTTTGGTTATTTTATGGGGGGGCCCATATGTCATCATCTAAGAGTCTCTTCGTCAATAGTAATTACCTTCGTTAATAGTAATTACCTTCGTCAATAGTAACTACCTTCGTCAATAGTAATTACCTTTACCAGACATCAAACCACTTGCCGTTTCATATTACAGGCGTCGAACTAATTGTCGTTTCACATTACAGGCGTCAAATCACTTGGTGTTTCACATTACAGGCGTCAAACCACTTTTCTTTTCACATCACCAGTCGTCAAGCCACTTGTCTTTTCACATTTCAAGTGCTAAGCCAGAAATCTTCTATAAACAGAGGCATAGTGCTTCATTATTTTTCACAAATTCATTCAAGCTATAAAGAGAGAAAGTATAGAGAGAATAAAAGAGAAAGAAGAAGAGTATTCTGTTACTACACTAATGCAGTATTCAATCTCCTACTAATGTAAGGGGTGTTATTCTTTCTTATTCATGAAGAGAACTGTTGTTATTCCATTGCTTATTATTCAGTTGGTATAACCTGTGTACGCGGTTTACCCTATATTTGGTGACATTCTTCTATTATTCTGTTGGAACATCCTGTCTGTGTGTTTTACACCGGACCTGGTTCCGTCTTTATTATTATTCTGTTGGAACATCATGTTTGTGTGTTTTACACCAAACCTGGTTCCGTCTTTATTATTATTCTGTTGGAACATCCTGTCTGTGTGTTTTACACCGGACCTGGTTCCGTCTTTATTATTATTCTGTTGGAACATCCTGTCTGTGTGTGTTTACACCGGACCAGGTTCCGTATTTATTATTATTCTGTTGGAACATCTTGTCTATGTGTTTTACATCGGACCTGGTTCCGTCTTTATTATTCTGTTGGAACATCCTGTCGGTGCAAATTTTACTTGACCTGGTTCCGTTATTATTATTCTGTTGGAATAACCTGTCTATGCGAAGTACCGCATGCATGGTGATTTCTTTTGTTATTCCATTCTTTATTATACTCAGTTGGTTAAAGTTTTGACTTCTATACTCCATGAAATTAGTAGAATATCCTTGATATTTGCGCTTCATCCAGTGTCTTTTCATGGAAATATTCTTTTGATCATTCTTGAATTTTACTCTACAAAGCAGTATCATGTTGACA
>CM035109.1:41972353-42082015 GCA_020205505.1 Panax japonicus | reverse complement strand
AGTTAATTTTATAATGTAAATTGAATTCAATTCACTACTAGCTATTGCCTATTTGTTATTGGGTTCCTTTTAGTTTTGGATTATCTAAAGTTGATTCAGTCTTGTCTCAATATTTTAAACTTTGAGCTTATTTTAACAGACTGATTATCCTCAAAGAAGTCCTACAACACCGGAACATATGGCAACCCTCTTATTTTATTTTATTTTAAAAAAACATAGAAACTGGAATCACCGTCTTTCGAAAATAACGTGTGTATAATTATGCGCATGAATTAGCATAATTATATACGTTTGGATCGAAGAAATGGAACAGAGAAGGAGATGAAATAGATGAGCGGAAGGAATAGGGAAGAGAAATGAATGATTTTTTAGTATTTTATGTGCATGTTTGATTGATGTTAAGAATGTGTTAAATGCTTTTTAAGTCACTGTACTATAGGTCGGCTTACAAATGAGTCATTGAACTTTTTTTTCTTACAGTAAACTCACTGAACTTTAGTTTACTTACAAAAAGTTTAATATTCCGTTAAAGATGTTAACTTTGGATGGAAATTGCCACGTAAGCTGCTGACGTGGACAATTTTTTTGATGTGGCACAGATCTGTCCCATGTGGCTTTCATGATGTGGAAATTGAGGAGAATTTACAAATGTAATAATATAAATGTACATAAAACGCAATTTTTTCAATAATTTTTTTTTAAAAACGCAGTTTTTTAAATAAAAAAAAATAATTATTTTATTTTTTTTAAAAAAACCAAACAACGCCCTCTGTTTCCTTTTCCGTCACAACAATGCAGTTTGGTTTTTAAAAAATAAAACACAGTTTTTTAATAAAAATAATTATTTTTAATATAAAAAAACACAATTTTTTTAATAAAAATAAAAAAAGCACAATTTTTTTTTAAAAAAAAAGATAATAAAACTCATTTTTTTAATAAAAATAAAAAAGTGCAGTTGTTTTTTTTTTTTTAAAATTTTAATAAAAAAAATTTATTTTTAATTTTAAAAAAAACGCAGTTTTTTTAAATAATAAAATAAAATAAAACTGTTTTTTTATTAAAAAACTGCATTTTATTTATTTATTTTAAAAAAAACTGTGTTTTTTAATTTTTATTAAAAAAACAGTTTTATTTTATTTTTTTATTTTAAAAAAATGCGTTTTTTTAATTTAAAATAATTTTTTAATTAAAAAAAACTGCATTTTATTTTTTTATTTAAAAAAAACTGCGTTTTTTAATTAAAAATAGTTTTTTTATTAAAAAAACTGCATTTTATTTTATTTTTTTTATAAAAAAATGTGTTTTTTTATTTTTATTAAAAAACAGTTTTATTTTATTTTTTTATTTAAAAAAGCTGCGTTTTTTAATTAAAAATAATTTTTTTATTAAAAAAACTGCATTTTTTTAAAAACTGTATTTTTTTATTTTTATTAAAAAAACAGTTTTATTTAATTTTTTTATTTAAAAAAACTTTGTTTTTTTAATTAAAATTAATTTTTTTTATTAATTTTTTAAAAAAAACTGAAAAAACGCGTTTTATTATCTTTTTATTAAAAAAACTTTGTTTTTTATTTTTATTAAACATAATTATTTTTATTAAAAAAATTTATGGTTTTTTATATTAAAAATAATTACTTTTATTAAAAAAACTATGTTTTATTTTTTAAAAACCAAACTGCGTTGTTGTGAAGGAGAAGGAGAGAGAGCGTTGTTTCGTTTTTTTATATAAAAATAATAATTTTTTTTATTAAAATAAACTTCGTTTTTTTAATTTTTAATATAAAAAAATGGCGTTTTTTAAAAAATTTTATTAAAAAAACTGCGTTTTATGTACATTTGTAAATTCTCCTCCATTTCCACATCATGAAAGCCACATGAGACAGATCTGTGCCATATCAAAAATAATTGTCACGTCAGCAGCTTACGTGGCAATTTTCGTCCAAAGTCAACATCTTTAACGGAATATTAAACTTTTTGTTAGTAAACTAAAGTTCAGTGAGTTGACTGTAAGAAAAAAAAGTTCAGTGACTCATTTGTAAGTCGACCTATAGTACAGTGACTTAGAAAATATTTAACCCTGTTAAGAATACATTCAAGAAAGAAATAAATAATTAGATAGTGGCTTAAATACCGCCTAAATGTTTAATTTTAACTTATATTTAAAATTTGACTCATATTTATCTAGAATTTTTTATAATTCTAAATTTCTTCCTCTTTTTTCTACATATAATTTTTTTTCTTATTTATAATTTATCTTTTTTTTAAATTTTTATTTACTTATCTAGAATTAACTTTATTTTAATTGATGAAAACTAAAAATAAGTAGTGTAAAATAAAATACAACCAACACAACTAAATCAACTAGTATAACCACCCCACTCAATAATATAAAGTGATGATAACTCCAATAACATAAGGTACAACTTCAGAATCTAGCTAGTATGAAATTTATTTGTTGGTAAGTTGGTCAATTGGCCAATAAAATACGGATACAAATAGAATATTGTCTGCGTGTCAGCTATCTATTGGTCAATTGACCAACTTATCCAAAAATAAACTTCATGCTAACCACTTCCATAACTTCATCATTCAACAACCAACAATTTAATAAAATGTCTAATCAATTAGTAATCCATCCCATCAATAAATCCTAGACAAAATCCCAATATTTTAACAACCAACAAATTAATAAAATGTCTAATGAATTAGTGATCATCACATCAATAAATCCTAGACAAAATCCCAATATCATCATTCAATAACCAACATAATAAAATATCTAAATAACTAGTATAACACTCCACTCAATAAATCATTTTTGAGCTAAATAAAAACCACCATTAACTCCTCTTCACGAGCAAGCTTGCACATGATTTTGTTGCGCTCACTATACTAGACACATTACTCAACGCATTACTGAGATTCTTCTGTTGCTCATTTAATGAAGCCTCCAATCCAAAAAAGTTGGCAAATGGAGTAGATGATTTCTTGAGTTGTACAACGAGAACAGTAGCAGCACTCTTCATGGCATATTCAAAATCAATTTCGAAACTTGACTTTTTCTTCCTTTTCTTGAAACTAGAGGACTTGCTAAATATTTTCTCACTGTGGGTTGGAGTCAAGCCATCATCTCCATTATTTGTTTAGTTTTATTTATCTAACTCGATCATTTCCGCAGCCGATAGAGCATATTTTTCAATTGTTCTATCCTTGCTAAATATAACACAGAGATCCAAATAATTTGGAAATGTCTTATTATGTCACTTTACTCTCTTTTGATGCACCTAAAACAAGTTAGAGAAAAAAAGATAACACAGTATATTTAAAAAATAATAAAACACAGTAATTATCATTAATTATCATATACTAATTGCAAATAAACATGCATGTTTTATAGAACCAATGTTACTCGTTATATAACCTTGTATGACAACATTATAGTACAGAAAAGCAAGACATATATATTAGTACAGAAAAGAAGGTCATCAAAGAAAAGTTACAAGTCTGCAGTACTTGGTTTGAGATGGGAAGGAGATAAAGTTAGTACAGTAAACAACAAACTCACATCCATATTATAAAATAAAATGTTCTAAGAAGAGAGACAAATACAAAAAACACTGGACCCATTCATTTTATTAGACATTTTGAAAAAATTGCATACTATATTTATTCAGGTCAAAGAATTATTAAAAAATGCAAAATTTACAACATTATAGGTGAGAGATCTCCATTTTTCAGAACCTCATGCTAATAAGGTATTATGATGGCATGAAAATAACTAATGCTAATAAGGTATTATGATGGCATGAAAATAACAGATTCATACTAGAGAATTAAATGGCATGAAATTGGAACAAAAGGTTTATACTAGAGAAGTGTGTTACCGATTTATAGTCTCGGGTAGACTACGGAAGAAATGTTAGGGGAGGGAAGAGAGAAGAAAGGAGGTTGAAAATTGTTTTGTTTGATATTCGATAGATTCCCGCAATACATTGTATTGCCTTATATTTCCCCTAATAATTATACAATTAATCCTAGCCATACATTTTTGAAAATAGATCACAACCCTTGGATCACTTTGACAACTTACCTTATTCATATTTTGACTACATGAGTCGGTCTATTGTTGGTTATATACAATACTCCGCCCTTCAAAAACCACCTTGTCCTCAGGACTACAAACATTTTCTTCAAAACAAGTAGAACATATGACATTACGCACTAAATTTCCCATAAATGCCCTATAGATCTCCTCCTGGTTATCATATATGTATGCAATGACGTTCTCCTTATTCATAACTTCACATTCGGAATGTCCAACTAAGATAGGGTGCACTAATAGATTGACTCTGAACCCATGGTAAATTGCATCAAATTTTTAATTTTCATAAGGAATAACCAAACCTCTTGTGGCAAGCAAGTTAATGTCTCTGATCCTTGTCCTCTCACATTTACACATCTGAACCATGCAAACCTGAACCAATATACTAGGTTTGTTGTGTGGGGACGTACGGAAAATCTGATCTTACTTGGTGGGTATGGTTGTGTTCATAGGAATCAAAACAGTCATGAGAACTTCAGCCGTCTCCAAACCAAGGAAGTAAAAGATGACATCCATTATTAGGTGGAGATCCTGCACCTTCTCATTACCCACACCCCTCAAAATGTTAGCTTGTACTGCAGTGTCATCCTTGTAATTTCCAATAAGCGCCACGTGTATGACATAACATATAAGTTGTTACTCCACATTCATTTGCTTCCTGGAAGATCATGGTGATTTGGGTGTGTAAATGGCATTAAAACCCAGCTTGCAAGTTTTCAGAGCTCCTTTGTCCTTAATGTAGAAAACAAGTGCCTTACTAGGAGTAGGATAGTACCACCAGCGTGTATAGTAGCCACCAAGTTGTCAACATTTTCAATTTGATCTCGCACCAGCAAACATTTGATTTTTTTTCTTCACCTTTGACATATTTGAAATCACGAACTTGGTCACATTGTACATAATTGAGTAGATGAAAGCATTCCAGTAGCAATTAGGCCTAGCGATAACAAATTATACCAACTTGACTCGTGCCTACATAGCTTGTATTGGAAGGCATCATGTTTTCAGCTTGTTCATTAATGCAGCTCATCTGTTCAAGTTCAAATCCCAACTTGTCTGTAGATTCTTTGTTTTCCAAAACTATCCCAAGAAAGTTAAAAGTATTAAGGCATGAACGAGTAGCAAAAGAATTAAACAAGGAGGCCCAGTAAAAGAATTTCACCGGTAATAGAGACAAGCCAATATTAAACCGAAATATTCTGCAACAATTCTTTACTCTGTAAACCCAGATAGAAACAATTTAAAAACAATATTGGACACATGTCGATTTTTCAGAGCTTGCCAAAGAAGGTCACTATTTGGAATACAAATGGCTTGAATTAAGGAAGTAATAGTCTCAACACCAATCACAACACCAGAATCCATTATTTCAGTATATTGTTTCCAATTATCAGTATGACCAACTTGAATTGAACCCAATATAGTCATATTCCATCCAATAAATGAAAGGCTACTGCCATTATATTTCAATATATCAAACACATTTAGTGTTTCTTCACTTACCATATTTCCACACAAGCAGGACATATATATATATATATATATATATATATATATATATATATATATATATATATACACACGGAAAGCTTCAAGAGCATAATTCTTAAATAGCATAATGCCTTAAATAGCATAATTTTATCAAAACGACGTAGTTTTATAAGGACGCGGTGGCATTTTTGTAAATACCATGCCACCGCGTATTTACAAAAATGCCACCGCGTCCTTATAAAACTACGTCGTTTTGATAAAATTATGCTATTTAAGGCATTATGCTATTTAAGAATTATGCTCTTGAAGCTTTCCGTATATATATATATATATATATATATATATATATATATATATATATATATATATATATATATATATATATATATATAGGATATGATCCATAGCAAGTATTTGCTATGGATCAAAATTAGGCAAATAGCATCATAGCCGTCCATTATATATATTAAGGGATGAGATTAAAAAGCATCATAGCCGTCCATTATATATATTAAGGGATGAGCTTAAAAATTAATTATAGCCTTACACTAGTTGGACTAGCGTACGCTGAAAATCCATATAACCCATACGCTACACCAAGTAGCGTACACCCAAAGTAAAGTTTTTAGACCAATTTGCCCTATCTAGTTTTTAGACCAATTTGTCCCATCTCTTGCGACTTCACAGATCCCTCCCCCCTCTCCCTCCGACTGTCCCTCTCTCCCTCCAACTGCTGCCGACTGTTGAAGACCCTAAACCCTCCCTACGACTGCTGCGAACACCTGCGACTGCTTCGATATGTAATGCAATTTCAGTTCCTAAGTCGATTTTTAGCGTAAGCAGTAAACCAAACCGGCAAAACCTACTGCGAAAATCCTTTTTCTCAGTTACGGTGTCTCAGCTTTCCTAAATTCTGGAGTTCATTTGTGAAGCGTGAGCGCAATTCAGCGCAGTTATTCATGCCTAGTCTCTTCACTAGGACATGGTTATGGTTGTCAAGTATGCCATGGTAAGCAGTTCCAAAACCTGCTTCAGCTATCTTTCGTGAATTTGCAAAGTTGTTTGTTGCTGACAAGATTTCCTTGAAGCTTATTTCATGTGGAATGTTGATCCTGGGGAAAGCCTTTGAGAGGCGGTGGCGGCTCTTGTCTAAGGGGCTAACATTGCCATTTCCATTTTCAGTAGTTGAATATAAGGTTTCTCCCTTGCCTGTGAAAAAGGTAGTTGAATTGGTTGAGACCGATTCAGTCGTGGTGGTAGTGGTGGTGGATGATGATCTTGTGGCGGTTATGTTGCTAGTATCACTGCCGCTCGGTGAAGATACAGAGATATAGTTGGGCTGATCTTTAAATGATGGAAGATCTGGCAATTTGGCACAAAGATTGCCAGAAAGTACTTCCAAAACCCATTTCATGTTTGGCCTTAATTGTGGATCATGAAGTGTACATAAGAGCCCCAGATGGATCAATCTTCCCATATCAGAAAGCTTGTAAGATCCTGATGGAAGCCGATTATCCCCAGCCTGCAAAACCATTCCTGCATCGTATTTTAAAACATTTGGACTGTTGCTAGGATTTGACGCGTTGAATATTGCCTTATCAAGATTAAACAATTGTCTGGCAAGTTGATATGGAATTTTAAAAAACTTGGACTGTTGTTACGTCAGTTGGCTTACCTAAAAATCCTTTTTCTCAGTTACGCTAATCGAACTAGCGTGTGGGCTATATGGATTTTCAGCGTACGCTAGTCCGACTAGCGTAAGACTATAATTAATTTTTAATCTCATCCCTTAATGTATATAATGGACGGCTTTGATGCTATTTGTCCAATTTTGATCCATAGCAAATACTTGCTATGGATCATATCACTATATATATATATATATATATATATATATATATATATATATATATATGACTATATATATATATATATGTAGAGTCCGGATCCAGTCCGGGATCCCGGACTCTATTAAAATACGGACTTTTTTTTTTTTTTTTGCTTTTTTTGAAACAACTAAATTTTTTTTTTTATGGAATTGGAATTTTTACATAATACAGTGTTTGGGGTGTGATTTGGATGCCTATACCAAAACATTTCTGTACAGTCTGGCAGACTGTACATACATTGGTTGGTGTAGGTATTAAAAACACACCCAAAACAATGTATTATGGAAAAATTTCAGTTCCATAAATTTTTTTTTTTTTAGTTGTTCTACCAAAAAAAAAAAAAAAATTTTGGGTCCGGATTTTCTCCCGTCCGGGAGGTCCGGACCTGATCCTATTTCTATATATGTATATATATATATATATTTAAAGAACCTAGTTTTACATTATATTTGTTAAACTGAGTATTGACAGTCTTTGTTGGGTATGGGGTTAATATTCGGGTAAAGAATAATTCAATGCTCTCAAGCTTTGATTGCTTACTTGCTGCTGCCCAAACATTGCTACAAGGACTCCTTTTGAACTTCTCTGCAATTGATAACAACAACTCTAGGTACTTGTTCCTTCCCTCAGCCTTGAAGTCCAAAATGTTAGGAAGAAAGGCAACAAAACAAATGGCAGCTGAACCCCACTTTTCTTCCATTATATATTGGTCATAAAGCTCAGTCACTTCAGGAGGTGAAACATTTTTTGCAATAAGAGCAGAGGCATACATACTCATGTATTCAAGTTTCCCAAACCCTCTATACTCATGTATTCAAGTTTCCCAAACCCTCTTCCAATTTTGAAAAATCTATGGTTTGTTGTTATCCAACACCAACCATGCGTAACAACTCATCCTTTTTAATGAGTGTGACATGAAACATTTTAAATTTAACTATGTCGTAATCAACATACCAAAACTCTAAATTATGAAACCCCACATGAATGTTGATTATCCTGTAGTGAAGCTTCCGGAGAAAAATACCCCATGGTGTGGTCAACAGTCCTAGCTCACCCATTGAATTTTCTATGCCCCGACCCTTTGATTTTGGCCTCCACTTTTTTTCTTTCTCTTCTCTCAGTTTGTGGCTATAAAAGGAGGCCAAATGGAAGGAAGAAATATACACCAAAAATCATATACTCCCATCCGAGAGAGAAAAAGAGAAAGGGAGAGAAAGAAGCTTTTGCGAAGCTTTAGAAAAATAGAGAGAAAGATAGTTCAAATAAAAAGGTATTTTATTTGGGTTCCATCACATAGTTATTGTGGTGAATGAATTTGGATTTGTACTCAAATTAAGATATTTTTGTATTCTCTCTTATTATTCTAGTGAATTCTTCGGAGTTTGTCCCGCGATTTTTACCTCTTAGTTTTGAAGGTTTTCCACGTAAAAATCTTGGTCTCGTGGTTGGATATTTTCTTCTCATTATTTACTGCAATGGTTATTATTTTGGTGGAACTGTAAATTTAATCTGTTTGGCATGTGCTGATATTTTATTCATTTAATTTATCAAAGACAACAATATTTGGGAGGTGATTTTTTCCCAACAACTAATATCAAAGCTAAGGTTATTTGCTCGGTTGTTTTTGATAAATTTTATGGAGGAATCAGTCGGAGCCATTATTAAATTGACCTCTTCAATTTTTTCAATCTGGAAGCCCAGAATGGAGGATATCCTTTATTGCAAGGATTTGTATGATCCGTTGCAGCTCAAGGGAAAGAAGCCCCCGGATAAGTCTGAGGCTGATTGGAATAAAATGAATAGAAAGACTATTGGTCACATCCGGTAGTGGATTGATCAAAGTGTGTTCCACCATGTTTCGCAGGAGACGGATGCTCACATTTTATGGACAACACTAGAGTCTATGTACGAGAAGAAGAATGCACAAAATAAAACTTTTGTCATTCGGAAAATTGTGAATCTAAAGAACAAGGATGAGAGTAGTGTGTCGGAGCATATGAGTGAGTTCTAAGGTTCGGTGAATCAGTTGTCTACCATGAAGTTGAATCTTGATGATGAAATTCAAGCTCTTTCAGTGTTCTAAAAGTCGCTAATCGATCCCATGTCGGTTGGCTACCGACTAGCGACTAGGAGATTAAACGGCTAGTCGGATTTTCAATTTTTTTACAAAATATATATTCTCCTTCCTCCTTCATAAGTTTTGAATAAGTAGAATAACATAAGTAACACAAATCATCAAATAATTTAATAATTTAATTTATAACTATAGTTGAAAAAATTTAAAACTTAAAATGAAATATTACAATTAACTAAAAATTAACTAATTTAATTTATCCAACCTTTTCTTTAATGCCCACTAAGGAACTAATTAACTAAAATCAAAAAATTAAAATAATAATAATTTTGCCCCTTTTGGCCAGTTTGCAATAAATTACTTATGCCTTATAAGCTTTATATCAGTATTCAGTTGATTGTAAACTGTTTATAAAAAAAATAGAGAAACTGAGAGAGAGACGAGTCAGAAAAGAACTACCTGACTACCTGATCGCCGAAGATGAGCAGCAGTCGAAGATGAAGAGCAGGCGGGCAGCAACAGTCGTCGTCGTTGGCAGTCGTTGTCGTCGTCGAAGAAGATCCAGTCGTCGGTAGGGGTGCTCGTAGGTAAAAAACCAAACCGGTACCGAAAATATCGAACCGGTATCGATCCGAAATTATCGAAAAAACAAGAACTGAAATCGGTACCGGATTACCGGTTTCGGTACCGATTCAGTACAAAATCGATATCAATTTTTTTGATTCGATTTTCGGTTATACCGCATAGTAATATATATAATTATTAATAATAATTAAATAATTTTTTTAAATACTAAGAAATCATTAACTATTAATAATAATTAATATATAAAATAAAACTACAAAACATTATTAATATATATAAAAAAAACTAATAAAACTACTATTATATAGAAATTATTAATATATAAAATTTTTATTTAATATATAAAATTACAAAACATTAACTATTGATTATTAAATTATTAAATTTCGGTATTTCGGTTTTTACCGAATTCAAAAAAGTCATTACCGATATTAGTACCGAAAAGTGTTAAAATACCAAAAAACTGGTAACAAAAAAATCGGTACCGCCAGTACTGGTAAAAAACCAAAAAATCAAAAATTTTGAGCACCCCTAGTCGTCGGTTGAAGATCCAGTCATTCCGATTTGTTCCGATTTGCCCTGACTTTACTGACTAGTCGTCGACTTGATCCCGACTAAGTCTGCCAGCTACTAAATCAAAGGACTAGGGCCTAGTCGACTCGGCGAGCCTCCGACCCCGACCTAGTCGCCGACTAGACTGACTTTTAGAACAATGGGCACTTTTGCTTCCCAGTTCATTGCCAAACAGCTAGGAGACTTTGGTGGTGTCTCTAAGCAATTCAACTCTAGAAGAAAAAATGACTATGCAGATGGTCAAGGACAATCTTCATAATGAGGAGACAAGGCGAAAGGAGCAAGCCGTAAATTTTGAGACACATGCTCTTGTCACAGAGAACAGGGGCAGAAACAATTTTAGGGGATCTCACAAAGGAGATAAAAGTCGCAACAAAAGCAAAAATCATAGGAGCAAGTCAAAGACCAGACAAGGTGAAACGTATCGATGCTTCCATTGTAATAAGGAAGGTCATTACAAAAGAAATTGTAGAATCTGGTTAGACAAACAGAAAAATGGTGAGCAATGAAAGGTTGAGGAGAAGAATACTGCAGCTACAGTCACCGAAGATGTTGTGATTCTTTCACTTGGGGAAGAAGAATGCTTGCATGTTGATGATCAGAAAGTTGATTGGGTGGTTGATACTAGTGCCTCGTATCATGTTACACCTAAGAGAGAAATTTTCACAACTTACAAAGCTGGAGACTTTGGGTATGTGAGAATGGGAAATACTGATCAGTCCAAGATTATTGGAATTGGTGATGTTTGCATTCAGACAGGTGTTGGTTACACTGTTACCTTGAGGGATGTTAAACATGTTCCAGATTTACGTCTCAACTTGATTTCTGGCATGGCCTTGGACAGAGAAGGCTATGAGAATCACTTTGGCAGTGGAAAGTGGAAGCTTACCAAGGGCTCTATGGTGATTATAAAAGGAGTTGCTTGTTGTTCGTTGTACAAGACTCGTGTTAAAGTGTGTTCTAGTGAGTTGAATGCATTTGAGGATGACTCTTCACCAAACTTATGGCATAAGAGGCTTGGCCACATGAGTGAGGAAGGGTTGCAGTTATTAGCAAAAAGGTCACTCATTCCTTTTACTAAAGGTACTATTTTAAGCCATTGCGATTATTAATTGTTTGTTTGGGAAACAACATAGAGTTTCTTTTAGTAGTTCAGCTAAAAAATCAGAGCTACTAGAGAGAGTATATTCTGATGTATGTGGACCCATTGAGGTTGAGTCTTTGGGTGGAAATAAGTATTTTGTTACCTTTATTGATGATGCTTCACAGAAGGTGTGGGTATTTTTTTTTAGAACAAAAAAAGGTATTCCATCATTTTCAGAGTTTTTATGCTATGGTTAAAAGGGAGACTGGAAAATCGTTGAAGTGCTTTCGTAGTGACAACAGAGGGGATACACTTCAAAGGAGTTTACTGAATATTGTAGTAAACATGGCATTCGACATGAGCAAACTGTTCTTGGAACCTCACAACATAATGGTGTGGCTAAGAGAATGAACCACACTATTATTAAGAGAGTGCGATGCATGTTGAGAATGGCTAAACTGCCTAAGTCATTCTGGGGTGAAGCTGTTTACACTGCTTGTTACCTGATTAATAGATCTCCATCAGAACCATTGGATTTTTAGATTCCAGAAAAGATTTCGAGTGGTAAGGATTTATCTTATTTTTATTTGAGGGTATTTGGGTGCAAGGCTTTTGCACATATCCCCAAGGAACAAAGATCGAAACTTGATGACAAATCTACTACATATGTGTTTGTTGGCTTTGGAGATGCAGAGTTTGGATACCGGTTATGGGATCCAGTACAGAGAAAATTATTCAGGAGCAGAGATGTGGTGTTTCATGAGCACCAGAATTATGAGCATTTTTGATAATGCTACACAACCCAGAGATAATAGAGTTTCATACCTCAACGAAGTTCCATCTCCAGTACAGAATGCCACAGTTGGAGAAGGAAGTCAGAATGAAGATATGACTGATACAGATTTGCACGATGGTGATGGGTCAGATGCAGAGAGTGTTGATCCGGGGGAGCAACCTGATATTGAAGAACCTTAGATAAAAAGATCCACTAGAGAACGTGTGCCATCAGTCAGATATCCTTCATCTGAATATCTTTTAGTTGCTGAGGAGGGGGAGCCAGAGGATTTTTAAGAAGTCAAGACTCGTAAGGAGAAAATCAATTGGCTGAGAGCTATGCAGGATGAGATGGATTCTTTGCATACGAATCACACCTATGAGTTGACTACACTTCCGAATTAAGGGCAGGAAAGCATTGAAGAAAAAAATGGGTGTTTAAGCTTAAGAAGGATGGTAAAAAACTAGTGAAGTACAAGGCTCGATTCGTCGTCAAGGGTTTTGCTCAAAAGCAAGGTATTGACTTTGATGAGATTTTTTCTCCAATTGTGAAGATGACTTCTATTCGAGTAGTGCTGGGATTAGTTGCTAGTATGGATCTTGAGCTTGAGCAATTGGATGTGAAGACTGATTTTCTTCATGGTGATTTGAAGGAAGAAATCTACATGGAACATGTAGAGGGATTTGAAGTTAAAGGGAAAGAACACTTAGTCTGCAAGCTGAAGAAAAGTTTGCACGGCCTGAAATAAGCCCCAAAGCAGTGGTACATGAAATTTGATTCATTTATGGTGGATCAAGGTTATAGTAGAACAGTTGCAGATCAGTGTGTGTATGTCAAGAAGTTCCCAGATGGTAACTTCATAATTGTGTTGCCATATGTAGATGATATGTTAATAATTGGGAAGGATGCCGATATGATTCGCAGGCTCAAGGGTGAGTTGTTCAAGTCCTTTGATATGAAGGACTTAGGTCCAGGTAAACAGATTTTGGGTATGAAGATTGTTCGTGATAGGAAAGCCAAGAGGTTGTGGTTGTCACAAAAGAAGTATGCTGAGTGGGTCCTTGTAAGGTTCAACATGGGTGTTGCTAAACCAGTTAGCACACCACTGGCTAGTCATATTAAGTTGACAAAGTGCATGTGTCTTTTTACTAAGGAAGAGAGAGATGATATGGCAGCAGTTCCCTACTCCTCTGTTGTAGGGAGTCTTATGTATGAAATGGTGTGTACACGACCAGATATTGCTCATGCAGTTGGCGTTGTGAGCAGATATTTGTCAAATCCTGTCAGAGAACATTGGGAAGTAGTTAAGTGGATTTTCAGATACTTGAAAGCTACTTCCAGTTTGTGTTTGGGTTTTGGTAGTACGAGTTTACTCTGGGAGGGTTTTACAGATGCAGACATGGCAGGTTCTAAAGAGAAGAAGTCTACTTCGGGGTATTTGTTTACTTTTGCAGGGGGAGCAGTATCATGGCAGTCCAAGTTATAAAAGTGTGTTGTTTTATCTACAACTGAGTCAGAATACATCGGTGTTACTGAAGCAGGCAAAGAGATGTTGTGGTTAAAACAGTTTCTCCAAGATTTGGGTTTAAAATAAGATTACTATGTGGTTTATTGTGATAGTCAGAGTGAAATTGACTTGACCAAGAATGCCACGCATCATAGTCGGACCAAGCATATTAATGTTAGTTATCACTGGCTTCGAGAAGTGATGGAAAAGGAATTGATGAAAGTGAAGAAAGTTCATACCGAAGAGAATCCCTCAGATATGTTAACAAAAGTTATCACTTGTGACAAGCTAAAATTTTGCAAGGAATAAGTCAAAATGGATTCCAAGTGACGGGGTCATAGAGATTACCTCCTTTAATGGGTTTGGAGGGGGAGATTGTTGGTCAACAGTCCTCGCCCATTGAATTTTCTATGCCCCGACCCTTTGATTTTGGCTTCTACTTTTTTCTTTCTCTCCCCTCAGTTTGTGTCTATAAAAGGAGGCCAAATGGAAGGAAGATATACACATCAAATATCATATACTCTCATCTGAGAGAGGAAAAGAGAAAGGGAGAGAAAGAAGCTTTTGTGAAGCTTTAGAAAAATAGAGAGAAAGATAGTTCAAATAAAAGGGTGTTTTATTTGGGTTCCATCACATAGTTATTGTGGTGAAGTAATTTGGGTTTGTACTCAAATTAAGATATTTTTGTATTCTCTCATATTATTCTAGTGAATTCTTCATAGTTTGTCCCGTGATTTTTACCTCTTACTTTTAGAGGGTTTTCCACGTAAAAATCTTGGTATCTCGTGGTTGGATATGTTCTTCTCATTATTTCATGCAATGATTATTATTTTGGTGGAACTGTAAATTTAATCTATTTGGCATGTGCTGATATTTTATTCATTTAATTTATCAAAGACAACAGTATTTGGGAGGTGATTTTTTCCCAACACATGGTGCAAAATAATCCCTTGTAACCCCTTCAGAAATATTCTTCCTAAACATTTCAATAGTCACAGATCCACAAGAGAGAAAGAATTAATCATACACAACAACTCAAGCTGCTTCATTTATCAATTCCTCATTTTGATTTCCTTAAGTGTCGAATAATTGTGTTAATCCAAGTTGTCACAAAGGAAATCTTTGTGGAGACATTGAAAAAATGAATGATCTCACTTGTCAAGTTGAGCTCCCGCACTATGAAACTGAAAAAAAAAATCAATACGAAACCTTCGTGCATGTCATTTGGAACTTCATTTTCATGTATTCGTACAAACATTTTACACTCATAACCAACAAAAAGATAGACTAAAAAAATATCACCCACATTCGTAGCCTCGAGTAATGGGTATATTCTCCCAATTATTTCTGTGTCGGTGGTGTGATAATCTTCATCCATTGAAATTTTAGTTTTTCGAAAACTTTTATGACATCTTCATCACCCATTGATCCATTAGGTTTTTGAGCAGAGGAGTTGTTCAACCTTAAGCCCACTTCATCCTTGCTCCAATCAATGTTCTAAAAGGCAGTAGACGGGAGGGAGGGAGGGAGGGAGGGCGGGCGGGAGTGGGGGAGGGGGGGCTAGCGCCTAGGGGGCCTAGGCAGAGGCTGGGCGGGATTTTTTATTTTAAGCCAATTTAATATTTTATCTTACATTTATTTATACAAAACAATAAAATAAAATAAAACAATTTATAATAAAGATAATAAAGGCCTTTGTTTAAAGTTCAAACACATATCCATATTGCTAATGTTAAAGTTCAAACATAAGCATGCAATTGTTCAAAGTACAAATATATTTTTAACGTATTAGTTTTATTCATAAACAAGATTGTTATTAAATAATAAAATTTAAAATTTCAAGAATTTAATTCAAAATTAAAACTTAAGAAACTAAACATAAATTTAAGAATTATAATGAATTAAACTAAATATTACAAATGTATCATCATTTATATAATTTAAAATTGGTACAAGTTCAAAAAAGTACAACTATAATAAAATTATCCATTTTGACTTGATATTGTTCACTTCTTGTTTTGATTTGATATGCTACAACCTGTATTATGAATATAGTAAATCATTTATATATATATATATATATATATATATATATATATCAAGATCTGGTTTGGGTAGTTATTAAAATAAAAAAAACCTCTTCACCTAGACTCTGCCTAATTTCTTGGAGGGTATTTTTTGCCGCATTGAGCCTAGGTGAGGCGCCAGAGGAGCCTAGCGCGCCTAGGCGAGGCGCCAAGGGGGGGTCTAGGCGGGAATTTTTAGAACACTAGCTCTAATCCATAATTCGTGTATCCTTAGTTTTCCCTCCGCTATCATTGTACATTGGTTGATTTTGATTTTCCAAATACATAAATAATCCTCATCTTGAGTGTAGCAAACAATGATAACATTCCATGTCATAGTGTCTCTCTTAGGTATTTCATCGAGCATTACGTAAGCTTTGTCACACTGTGGGTCTCCATCCCAACATGATGCAATCTGAGCTATTTTTCTTTCTGTAATGCTTGTACAAATAACATGAATATTCGTGTTCTTAGTGCATTCCTTGGTTAAAGGACCAACTTCAATTGGCGAAGATTCTTTCCTGGTATCTTTCAAAGTATCCTAGTCATGAAAAATTGGGGTACTAGACTCTAAAATTTTCCAAAGGACCATCGTGTTCTCCATACATGTTCACCCAATTTGCATTGGGCCTCTTTATATTTTTATTCAAAATTATTGGGTACATGGCCTTGTGAGTGACTATTCCTTTAATTTTATCATTTTAAGTGTTATAATCATCTGGCAGTTTTGGATTGAGGTCAACAATGTATCCCAATGGCTCTGGAATTTCATCGAACACCTTACTCGCAACATGAAATTCCTTTTTATATGCATCAATTGCTCCTATCTCGGTGTTGTTGGCTAAGATAAACAAGGAATAATCATTTTCGGGAAGAGAGATTACCTTATCCTGAATTGATTTAACACAAACTTAATTGACGAGTGAGCATGGGTCTTCAGTTTTTGCTAGCAAATCCTTATGATCTCTGTTAACGCCAAGATCTTTCCACGCGCCTCAATCACGTAAGACACGTCCAATGCTGCACAGTTCAACAAATCAATACCAGAAGCTTGATGGCTTGGACCGTCGGGGATAGCTCCGGTGTGAGAGTCAGTACAGGCGATCACAAGGTTTTAACAATGGAAGAAAATAAAGTATAGTGTCTTGAGAGATAAAATAAACTATTACCTTTCTTTGTGGGTGATCCTTTACTCATATACACAAACCCCAGTTTCTCATGCCACGGACCCCCTTGACATTACCCACTACCGATAGCTCACCTGCTCCTCCCATCACCTTTGTTCACCGCCGGCTAATACGGTCATATCCTCATTAATGCCATGTACGAGATGACAAAAATAACAGTCAACTGTTATCTTTTTCATCATTACCGGTCAAAGGTAAGTTTAGATATTATTTGCTTAATGGATCAGCCCAACTAAGAAGCCCAACACATTTAAGACACAATAAATATAACCCATGGGATGGGCCCATTTGGTCTGGTCCAGTGCATAAAGTGTCATGGCCCAACATTGCCCCCAGTCTTTTATTAAACAAGATGTTTAATGAAAGACTATATATATCACAGGCCCATGTTGAAAGGAATTATAACAAAATTAAAAGAGGTCCAAAATGAAGTTCACCGAAGCCCAAATGATAAACATCAACCAACAATTTAAATAAAACCATAAGCCCATTCCTGAAGCCCAATCTGGTTAGTATCTTAAGACCATATCCGGACGCTACCTTTTCAAATTCACCCTCATCATTACCTTCATTTAATGAGCTGCCTTTGTTTTTTATGAAATGTTGAAAAGACCGCCAGTATAAAAGTTGTCTACCCCCAATTTCGACGGTTTTACCTGCCATTTCAAATTTCAGACGCCTTTTGCTCTCTTCTTCCTCTCGATTTCTCTTTATACCTGCAAACTTCCATCCATGGCCTCCCAAATTTCCGATAACACCATTTCGATACCAGTAATTCCAATTTCTACTGTTCCTCCTTCCCCAAGCCCCACCAAAATGGCTTCGGGGTCAAACCCCAACCCTACTGCAACTCCAAGCAAGAACACGCTGACAAAGCCACTTCCAAACCCTTCTGTGTTCTTTCAAAGTGAAGAACAATTTCTTCATGCCAACACTCCATCGACCCTATCTGAGAAGGACATCTGAAATGCACGAGAACGGTACCAAATACCGGAAACCCATTATCTCTGAAAACCATCCACCACCGAGAAGATGTACCAGTGTCCAGAGGGTTGGACCACCATGCCCCTCACCCTCTTGGAGAAAGGGGTTCGATTCCCCCTCCACGTGTTTCTGGAAACACTGCTAGGATTTATGGGTGTCAGATTCGCCCAACTCAACCCGAACTACTACATCCACATCTTGGAGTTCATCGCCTTCTATCATGAGGTAGGCGTTGCCCCTACCCTCGACTTTTTCTTCTCCATCTATACCATCACCAAATCCTGAGAGAAGGGATTCAAAGTTCTGAGCAAGATAGCCTTGAAAACCAGAGAGAATTTCGAGAGGCATTCCTTGATCAGCACCCCTTCCAGCAACAAAGGATGGCACACGGAGTGGCTTTTCGTAAAGGGGCCCAAAACCGCTTCTCTGCCAGATTGGACCACATTAGACAAAGTCTCTGTAGACTTTGGGGATATTGCTGAAGAGCGTGTCAAAGAGATGATTGAGTTTCTGGAAAACTTCCTGAAGAAGGAATGGAGCCACGGTCTTCTCACCAAGCAAGCCTGGTTGTATGACCATAAATATAAGTTTTGAATTATACCGATGCATGATTTATTGAATATTCTTCGAAAATGTTGGTTCTGAATTATTGTTTTTTATCTTTTGTAGTATCTTTGATCAAACCTACGTCGATAGACCGAAGGGATCTAGACAGATTCCTTTTGGGTGCATCTTCACCGGCCCTTACTAACGTACTAACTGAAGAGCCTTCAACTTCCGAACCTCCGGAGGATGAAACTCAAACAATAGAATTCACCACTGTCGAAGACTCTAAACAACCCCGGTTGAAGAAAAGAGCCTCTCGGAAGCCCAAATCAAACCCTCCACCATCCTCCGACTCAGTTCCACTCCCATTCTTCAGCTCAGGTCTCCTCAACTGACCCTTGGATGAAAAGACGCGAGTCATTCGTATCAAAAAGAGGAGAACTGTCATAACACCTCTAATCTCTGAAGAGCTTCGAGCACCTCCTCCCGAAGCTCCTACACCACCAGTAATTCCGATCGAGATCGACGAGCCGGAACTTGAGATTGAGGAGCAAGACGAATCAATCACTTCCCTTTCTCGAAAGAGAAAACAACCCTGTGATGATCAGCCCGCACCACCTACTAGACCTCCTCCTACTCAACCTCCACCTTCTCCTGAAAAACCCAAATCTCCCCCACCTCGACCTTCTTCACCCGAGGCCAGACCTACAGTGATGGGGTCTCCCACTCTATGGCCTGATCTCAACGAACCTTTTTCTCTCCAGCTGTACGATTCTTTTGTCTGTGATACCGATGATCATCGGTTCGACAACAGTTCTATCACGGATCTGATCGACGAAGGACTGATGTACCAAGCCAAGGTGAACTCATCAATAACTTAGTCATTTACCTTTGCTTTATATTGTAGAACTTTTGATTTATATTGAATATGTACAGGCAAACGCTGTCTTCGGGCACCTCCGTCCCAGATATAAAGAAGCGGAAGCTGAAGAGGACGCTGCCCAGAGAGAGAACGCCATCCTAAACTAGGCCTTGGCCCGAGAAAGAGGCCAACACGGAGATATCCTCCTAACCAATGAGGGCCTTCGGAATGATTTGGCTCAAATCAAAGAAGAAATAGAAACGACCAAGGCCAGTCAATGAGCCACAACCATATGAATGTTGATCTGGTTCGGAAGAATGAAGTGTTGAAGAATAAGAACGAAGATCTCTCCACCACTAATTCGAACTTAGCGAAACAAATTTTGTGAAATCCAGGTTAAGGCCCGAGTCGATAAGGAAAGGCATCTGGTCAGACATCGCAAGATTCAAAGCAAGCTGCAAGCACTGGAGGAGCTAGGTCCGCCTCTAATCGAATAGCTGCATCAACATATAAAAGACGATTACCGAAGATTAGCTGAGTTGAATGAGGAAATTGTTAAGATGTACTCTGAAGTTTATGAGTTATGCCGAAGCAAAGGCAAAGAAAAACTTGTCGCAGCTCAACTAGACCTAGCAATCCTTGACTCCTCCGAAGGGGACGATGATGCTTGACGATGACCCTCATTTTCCTTAGCTGTAGGACTTCTGTAATCAGTTTTATTTTTTATGTAAACAATATTTTGTTAATGAAACATTGACTTCGTTCCTTATTACTCCTTTGCAATTATTTTTTGTCAATAATTCACCATCAATCAACTTGAAAAATGTATAAGATGTTTCTTAAACTTAACTTAAACTGTTAGTGAACAATTAAACTAGTTATATAACAGATAAGATCAAGTAATAATGCAACTCGAACTCAACACTTAAACAAAATCAGGTAATAAAGTAATGCAATACTTATTCGTTACCAAAGTGTGAGGTAGATCTGCATCATAAGGAATTTGTTTACCACGAAGGGCCTAACAAATTCACAAGATTCCACCGACCAGATAGGCTACCATCGAATGGTCAGCGAGTCCACCTGAACCTCCTTACACCAATGAAGTTTGTTTACCACGCAGGGCCTAACAAATTCATAAGGACACACCTGCAGATAAGGCTACCATCGAATGGTCAGCGAGTCCACCCGAACCTCCTTACACCGATGAAGTCTGTTTACCACGCAGGGCCTAACAAATTCATAAGGACACACCTGCCGATAAGGCTACCATCGAATGGTCAGCGAGTCCACCCGAACATCTTTACACCGATTAATTTTGTTTACCACGCAAGGCCTAACAAATTCACAAGGATACATCTGCCGATAAGGCTACCATCGAATGGTCAGCGAGTCCACCCGAACCTCCTTACACCAATGAAGTTTAACAGCAATGAACAGAAGATGAATTGGAAAAAAGGATCTTTATTGATGACGATTCAAATATTTAAAGACTTCCGGTATACTGATACTTCTCTACCGAAAATACTTCTGAAGCCTGCCAGCATGTCAAATATTCTTTATTTTTGATCCATCCATTGCCCTCAACCGATAAGTCCATGGCTTCGGTACTTCAACAACTTCATAAGGTCATTCTCAGTTCGGTATCAACTTTCCCAAATTCTGAGGCGTAGATGCTTCAACTTCCCTAAGGACAAAATCTCATATTTCAAACCTTCAAAGCTTTACCCCCTTATTGTAATACCTAGCCACTCTTCGCTCATAGGCTGCCAATCTTATCAAATCCATTTCTCTGAGTTCTTCAAGTAAATCTAAATTGACCTTCAACCCTTCTTCATTGTATATCTCCTTAAACTGGCTGACCCGAAGACTTTTAGATCTAATCTCAACTGGGAATAAGGCATCAGTACCATAGGCCAGCCTGAAAGGTGAATCTCCCGTTGTAGTCCTCGATGTAGTCTGATAAGCCCATAACACGTTGAGTAGCTCTTCTGGCCATCTTCCTTTAGACTTATCCAGTCTACGCTTGATCTCATTCAGAAGTGTTCTGATGGTTACCTCCGCCTGCCTATTAGACTGTGGATGAGCTACCGAAGTCCTCCTATGCTGAATTCCCAACTCCTTCAAAAATGCTTCAAACTTCGATCCCACACACTGGCATCCGTTATCTAATATCACCACCTTAGGAATTCTGAAACGAAACACTACCGACTCCTTCATAAACTTCAAACACTTTTTTTCCATTATCAACCTAAGTGGCTTTGCTTGTACTCATTTAGTCATGTAATCGATGGTAACTATGACAAAACTGACCCGACCTTTAGCTTTCGGTAATGGACCCAGTATATCCACCCCAAACAGTAAAATGTATAGGAGATAAGATAGAGTATAGCTCTTCTGGTGGCTAATGTGGGATCGGACTGTTGAGCTGACACTTCTGACACTTCTTGACATACTCTGTAGCTTCCTTGAAGATCGTAGGCCAATAGTACCCCTGTCGAAGTACTTTGTAGGCTAATGACTTAGCAGTCATATGGTCGCCACAGATGCCTTCGTGAACCTCTTGAAGAGCATATTCAGCTTTGGATGGAACCAAGCACTTCAACAAAGGAGACAAAAAAGTCCTTCAATACAGATCCCCATCTATAAGAACGAAGTTAGCACTCTTGTACTTAACTTTTTTGGCCAGCATATGATCCGAAGGAAGGATGCCATCTGCCAGATACTCCAGATATGGAGTCAACCAGCAGTTGGAATGCTCAACATACATTACCGATTCATGCTGGACACTAGGCTGCTGCAAAATTTCCAAATAAACTGGCCCATCAAAAATATTCGCATCAGTAGTGGCCAATTTTGACAGTGCATCGGCTATAGAATTGTCATTACGTTCGACACCTTAGAACTCATATGATAGGAAATACTGAAGCTGATCCTTCAACTCTGCCAGATACTTGACCATTCTTGAACCTCGAGCTTTATATTCCCTAGAGACTTGTTTGACGACCAACTGAGAGTCACTGAAAATAACTATTCTCTGAATTTTGAGAATCTTAGCTAGTCGTAATCCTACTAGCATCGCCTCATATTCTTCCTCGTTGTTCATTTCCCTGAACTTGAATCTGATGGCCTGTTACACCTTGAATCCCTCCGGACTTGTCAAGATAATCCATGTTCCACTGATGTCCGAAATAGAAGACCCATCTGCATACAACATCCACGGGTTCTGCTTCTGCTGAAGAACTGCAAACTCTCTGTCAGACCTTTCGGCTTCTCCCAAGCTATCATTAGCTTCAGAAAACGAACACTCGATCATGAAATCAGCCAAGGCCTACCCCTTGATAGCGGTCCGGGGATGATACTCGATGAAGAATTGAGACAAATATATTGTCCATGCAGCTAATCTCCCTGAAACCTCTGACTTGCCCGGAACCTTCTTTAATGGCTGATCCGTGTAGACAACTAACAACCGACCCTGAAAATATTGCCTAAGCTTTCGACTAACTATCATCAAAGCAAATGCAAACTTTTCAAGGTTCGGGTACCTTTTCTCAGCATCCATAAGGACATGGCTTATATAGTAAACCGGGTGCTGCTTACCCCCCAACTTCTTGCACCAAAACTGCTCCTACTGCTAAAAAACTAGATGTTAAGTACAAATACAATGGCTCAGGAGGAACGGGCTTTACCAACAAAGGCGCTGAAGACAAATACATCTTTATGCTTTGGAAGGCGTCTTCACATTCCGAAGTCCACTGGAACGTCTTCACATTCTTCGGCCCTTTCAACGTGTCAAAGAACGGCAAACACCTTTCTGCCAATTTGGACATGAACCTCCTCAAAGCTGCAATCCTCCATGTAAGACGTTAGACATCTTTAAATGATTGAGGAGTTTTCATGTTTAGAATAGTCTGGATAAGAAGATCCACTAGAGATCGTGTGCCATCAGTCAGATATCCTTCATCTGAATAACTTTTAGTTGCTGAGGAGGGGGAGCTAGAGGATTTTCAAGATGTCAAGACTCATAAGGAGAAAAGAAATTGGCTGAGAGCTATGCATGATGAGATAGATTCTTTTCAACCATAGTTACAGCGGAATGAGCAATCCATTAGAAGAGTCAAATAGATCATCAGGTCTATTATCTTCTTCATGTTAAAAGTCCACCAATAATATTTTATCCCTGTAACATCAATCAACAATTCCTGTCCACAATCATATGAATAACTCATAATCATAATTGTGATTCTAAATTCCTCTTCGCACCCAGGACGAAGATAATTTTCATCACCTATCTTCACCTGAAACATCAAAAATCATGGTTATACCAAATCACAATTCTTGTTCATAATCATACTAATAAATTCATCTTTGCACTACGGCCAAATATATTCATTAACAATTCATCTTTGCACTACAAGCCAAAGACATACAACTGTATTTTAGAAAAGTCAAGTAGAGCAGATATTTACTATCTTCTACAAATTAAAAGTGTATAACCAATATTTTATCGCTGAGACTCAGCTTAATAAATAATCCACATCATCGAATTATCCATGCTCTACGGCCAAGGATATTCGTTAGTATCACGTTCATGAATTATCCATGTACTACAGCCAAAGATATTCATTATTATCACATGCATGAATTAATATTTCATCGCTGAGACTCAGCTCAATAATTAATCCAAATCATCGAATCATCCCTGCACTACAGGCCAAGGATATTCATTACTATCACGACCACGAATTATCCATGCACTACGAGCCAAAGATAATCGTGTTTTCATCAATGGTCCTGATCATGCCATAAAATAATTCATCTTTGCACCCTCGGCCGAAGAGAATCTATAGCCATAATCATACCAAAAACTGTCCATCAATGCACTACGGGACAATACCCCTTACGAGTACAACAAATAATATCCCCTATGAGTACAAAAAATAATATCCCCTACGAGTACAACAAATAATATCCCTTACCATTGAAAGAAGAGTATTCTGACTGGTAGGGTGAGGATATACTCGAAAAAAACTTGTACTACGCTCAAAGCTTTCTTAAACTCAAAAGAAATATACTCAAGATTAGAGAAGAAGAATTCTCTCTATAGTTTCTCTCTCTAGAGTTTCAGTGAATTCGTAAGAAATAATGAAGGAATGAGCTTCTATTTATAGAAGAATGGACTGCATAGTAACTAATTCATGAACGATCCAAATTGATTTACTTTTAATCGGATGGTCCGTATTTAAAGTAAAATCTTATAAATAAAATATAATATATTCTATTTATAATCTAATAAAACGAATAACTTTATAAAAGTATTCTGTTTTATATAAAAAGATTTTACTATACAAAATACTATGCAGGCACTATGCAACGCTATACATAATAAAATATAATATATTCTATTTATAGAATAACTTTATAAAAGTTTTTTGTTTTATATAAAAAGATTTTACTATGCAAAATACTATGCACAATAGAATATAATATATTCTATTTATAGAATAACTTTATAAAAGTATTATGTTTTATTACATTAATAATACTAATAAAACAAAACTGAGTGACTTATCACGTAAGCATTAATAACCTACACCGTGTGCTACTATGCAACCACGCGTATTACTGTACTTTTACTACCGGATAGTTCAACAGTTTTAACGGTACAACTTCTGCCGTTATTTTCATAAAAATATTTTTGTCATTTTCTCGATCCGATAATAATTCTGTTGTAGAGTCCACTAATGATTGTACCATCGTACGAATATTCCCCGGCTAATCGAATATTCCCCGACACAACGAATATTTTATATCAACTTGCTTACTTTGCAAAAAAAATCACATATTACCCTTAACTTTAAAATTTTATCAATTTAACTATTTACCAAAATAGAAAAATTGAATACTCTTATTTCATAAAATTTGGGGTCTCACAATCACCCCTCCTTATGAAATTTCTCCCTCGAAATTTACGTACGTACCTGATATTCGAAGAGATGAGAATACCTTGCTTTCTTTTCATATTGTAACTTCCCGGTAATTTCCTCGCTATCATGATTTTCCCATTTCTCATCTCCTGTATTTCAGATATCATTCTAGAATATAGCTTCAAAACAAAGGTTAATTGACATATCACAATTTGTCAACTTATCAAGTAAACAATTTCAGCTTAGGTAAGTCATACATTAACTCGTCACTCCCCTCCTAATTCTAGACTCTTATCTCCGCCAGCGACCATATCCCTAAGCTCTGATACCAACTTTGACTCTAATCCCTTTACTTGGATAGCACCTCACAATGAAACCTATCAGCTTGCCACCAAAAGACGGCGTCCCCTACGGAGAGTCTAGCTTTGGTGCATTCCAGGACTTGGAAGTCACCAGCGAGAGGCTCGGGGCTCTTCACACTTATGGCTCTGATACCAGCTGTGACGCCCCCAAAATTAGGTATCCATCACCCATTCTGAGTCGCCAGATACATGGTACAAATTTCAAATACAACTTCATTTATACAACTTTTGAGCAGTCGTATAGAATACGACCACAGTTAACTATGAGTTTTAATACAAATATATGTAACTCTCATGTTACCTCGACCACAACCTTATAATTATACTTTACATAAAAGTATAGTCAAAAACTGTTTTAGAATTTAAAATCTGTAGGAAGTGCTCAAGGAAACCTTCGTACATGGGAGGCCATGCGTCTAGGTTATGATAGATATCATATGTCCACATAATTATCCTTGGTTAACCCAAAAGTCTTCAAAGAAAAATAAGAAGATTACTATCATCTTCTTTCCAATAGTGAGTCTTCTCTTGACATATAAATATCTTCGTTGTCTCCAAGTGAAAATTATATTTCAAATAAACCCCAAGATCATATAGGTAGTGCTCATAGATATATTCAGCAAGTGGATGTGCACAACCATGTCTTAATTATGAGAACACGAGGTTGGATGTCATTAGACATCTTGTATGATAGTGGCAAAACACCCTTCCAAAGTTGGGTTCGCCTCACCCTATTTGATTCACCAAATATAACTACTAAATGATGTATAAAATACAACACACTTTTCTATACTATTTAAGGAGAACCTCCACAGCTAGAGACCACCGTTCTATTCCCCTGTTATTCCCACTCGATCCAGCTACACTTTTATTACCTGAAAGGAATTGTGAAGCAGAAAGGGTAAGCACAACTAACCCAGTAAAGAATATCATAACTAAAGCTAATTTACACTATCAATAGCCTTCATCATCAATAAATCAGAGATTTAGAACATATGGTAGATGATAAAAGTTTTCAACCATAGTTACAGCGGAATGAGCAATCCATTAGAAGAGTCAAATAGATCATCAGGTATATTATCTTCTTCATGTTAAAAGTCCACTAATAATGTTTTATCCCTGTAACATCAATCAATATTTTCTGTCCACAATCATATGAATAACTCATAATCATAATTGTGATTCTAAATTCCTCTTCGCACCCAGGACGAAGATAATTTTCATCACCTATCATCACCTGAAACATCAAAAATCTTGGTTATACCAAATCACAATTCTTGTTCATAATCATACTAATAAATTCATCTTTGCACTACGGCTAAAGATATTCATTAACAATTCATTTTTGCACTACAAGCCAAAGACATACAACTGTATTTTAGAAAAGTCAAGTAGAGCATGATATTTACTATCTTCTACAAATTAAAAGTGTATAACCAATATTTTATCGCTGAGACTCAGCTTAATAAATAATCCATATCATCGAATTATCCATGCACTATGGCCAAGGATATTCTTTAGTATCACATCCATGAATTATCCATGCACTACGGCCAATGATATTCATTATTATCACATCCATAAATTAATATTTCATCGCTGAGACTCAGCTCAATAATTAAACCACATCATTGAATCATCCTTGTACTACAGGCCAAGGATATTCATTAGTATAACGACCATAAATTATCCATGCACTACGGGCCAAAGATAATCGTGTTTTCATCAACGGTCCTGATCATGCCATAAAACAATTCATCTTTGCACCCTCGGCCGAAGAGAATCTATAGCCATAATCATACCAAAAACTGTCCATCAATGCACTACGGGACAATGAGGATTTTTTCCACATCATTTGTAACATTACGGTCATGATTATACCGAATAATCCCTGGTCATAATCATACCAAGTCCATTTATGCACTACAGGCCACATATGACTTTTTCCACATCATTTGTAACATTACATTCATGATTATACCGAATAATCCCTGGTCATAATCATACCAAGTCCTTCTATGCACTACAGGCCACAAATGACTTTCAACATAATATAAATATGAGGATGATGACAATGATATAATAATTCAATAAAACAAGTTCAAGAATTAATTTATCCAAGAACTAATAACGTCCAAATTGTCAACATGATACTTCTTTGTGGAGTAAAATTCAAGAATGCCTAGAAGAATATTTTCATGAAAAGATACTGGATGAAGTGCAAATATCAAGGATATTTTACTAATTTCTTGGAGTATAGAAGTCAAAACTTTAACCAACTGAGTATAATAAAGAATAGAATAACAAAAGAAATCACTATGCATGCGGTACTTCACATAGACGAGTTATTCCAACAGAATAATAATAATAACGGAACTAGGTTCGACGAAATTCTCACCAACAGGATGTTCCAACATAATAATAAAGAATGGAATAACAACAGAAATCACCATGCATGCGGTACTTCGCATAGACAGCTTATTCCAACAGAATACTAAATAACGAAACCAGGTCAGGCGTAATACACACTGAGAGGATATTCCAACAGAATAATAAATAACAGAACCAAGTTCGGCGTAAAACGCACAGACAGGATATTCCAACAGAATGGAACCAGGTCCGGCGTAAAACGTACAGACATGATATTCCAACAGAATAATAAAGAATAGAATAACAGAAGAATTTCTCCAAGTATAGGGTAGCCCGCGTATACAGGTTATGTGACGCCCCCAAAATTAGGTATACATCACCCATCTTGGGTCGTCAGATACATGGTACAGAATTCAAATACAACTTAATAATACAACTATTGTGTACAATACAACAAAACATAAACTGTGAGTTTGAATACAAATATTGTCTACTAGAGATTATACAAACTCAAAAGGAGTCCTCGTTACAATTATTATCACACTATTTCACAGAATAGTGAGGACTACTAATGCACCATCTAGGACCATCACTCTGTTCCCCGACTAGTCCCAGCTACGTTCTCATTTCCTGAAGAGAACAGTGAAAGAAAGGGTGAGCTCAACTAACCCAGTAAGAAATATTATGACTAAGATAATGCAGAATAATTTATCGTTAGCCTTCAACAATGTTAAACTAATAAAATATAATAAATATCAAGTTTAACTGCAGGAGAACAAAAAATCCATTAAAAGAGTCAAGTAGAGAATGAAATCAACTATCTTTTATGATTTAAAAAGTTTTTCATCACTTTTATCGCTGAGACTCGGCTCAATAAATAATCCACATCATTAAATCATCCTTGCACTACTGGCCAAGAATATTCTTTAGTATCACGATCACGAATTATCCATGCACTACGGGCCAAAGATAATCGTTTTTTCATCAACGGTCCTGATCATGCCATAAAATAATTCATCTTTGCTCCCTTGGCCGAAGAGAATCCATAGCCATAATCATACCAAAAACTGTCCATCAATGCACTACGGGCCAATGAGGACTTTTAATTTTCAAATCATTTGTAACATTACGGTCATGATTACACCGCATAATCCCTGGTCATAATAATACTAAGTCCATCTATGCACTACAGGCCACAAATGACTTTCAACATAATATAAACATGAGGATGATGACAATGATATAAGAATTCAATAAAACAAGTTCAAGAATTAATTTATCCATGAATCAATAACGTCCAAATTGTCAACATGATACTGTTTTGTAGAGTAAAATTCAAGAATGCTCAGAAGAATATTTCCATGGAAAGATAGTGGATGAAGCGCAAATATCAAGGATATTCCACTAATTTCATGGAGTATAGAAGTCAAAACTTTAACCAACTGAGTATAATAAAGAATGGAATAACAAAAGAAATCACCATGTATGCGGTACTTCACATAGACAGGTTATTCAATAGAATACTAAAATAACGGAACCAGGTCAGGTGAAATTCACACCGACAGGATGTTCCAACAGAATAATAAATGCGAAATAATAAATGATGGAACCAGGTCCGGCGTATAGCATAGACAGGATATTCCGACAGAATAATAAAGAAGGAATAATAAAAATGGAACCAGGTCCGGCGTATAGTACAGACATGATATTCCGACAAAATAATAAATACAGAATAATAGAAGAATGTCACCAAGTATAGGGTAGCCCGCGTATACAGGTTATTCCAACAGAACAATAAAGAAATGGAATAACAGAAGTTCTCTTCTTGAATACAAAAGAATAATATCACTTACTGTAAAATAATACATGATGTAAGAGTAGTGAAGTAGCAGAAAACTTTTTCTTCTATCTCTCTATAGTCTCTCTCTATAGTTTCTCTCTCTAGAGTGCAGTGAATTCGTAGAAAATAATGAAGGAATGAGCTTTTATTTATAGGAAAATGGAATGCATAGTAACTAATCCATGAACGGTCCAGATTGATTTACTTTAATCTGACGGTCCATATTTAAAGAAAAATCTTTTAAATAAAATATAATATATTCTATTTATATAAAAAGATTTTTACTATACAAACACTATGCGGGCACTATGCAAACACTATGCATAATAAAATATAATATATTTTATTTATAGAATAACTTTAATAAAGTATTCTGTTTTATATAAAAAAATTTTACTATGCAAACACTATGCATAATAGAATATAATATATTCTATTTATAGAATAACTTTAATAAAGTATTCTGTTTTATATAAAAAGATGTTTCTATTTTATTATGAATAAAACAAAACTTCTAAATCAACAATAATTGAATCAAATAATGTGAGATACTATGTAGCAACTATTGTAGCAATAATTGAACAAAATTGAGTGACTTCTCACATAAATATCAATAATCAATACTGTGTGCTACTATGCAACAACGCGTATTACTGTACTTTTACTACCGAGTAGTTCAACAGTATCAACGGTAAAACTTTCGCCGTTATTTTCAATAAAATATGTTTGTCGTTTTCTCAATCCGACAATAATTCCGTTGTGGGTCCACCAATGATTGTGCCGTCGTACGAATATTTTCTGTTTAAAACGAATATTCCCCGACCAATCGAATATAATATGACAACTTGCATACTTTGAAAAATTTATAAATATTACCCACAACTATAACATTATCTCAAATTCAAACCATAATATAAAAAAATTATTTCGAGAAAATTAATTCTTTATTCATAAAATCTGGGGTTTCACAGGTTATTCCAACATAATAATAAATAATGGAATAACAGAAGTTCTCTTCATGAATACAAAAGAAATAATACCCCTTACGAGTACAACAAATAATATCCCTTACCTTTGAAAGAAGAGTATTCCGACTGGTAGGGCGAGGATATACTCGAAGAAAACTTGTGCTACGCTCAAAGCTTTCTTAAACTCTAAAGAAATACACTCAAGATTATAGAAGAAGAATTCTCTCTATAGTTTCTCTCTCTAGAGTTTCAGTGAATTCGTAAGAAATAAAGAAGGAATGTGCTTCTATTTATAAAAGAATAGACTGCATAGTAACTAATTCATGAACGGTCCAGATTGATTTACTTTTAATTGGACGGTCCGTATTTAAAGTAAAATCTTTTAAATAAAATATAATATATTCTATTTATAATCTAAAAGTATAAAAGTATTCTGTTTTATATAAAAAAAATTTATATAAAAAGTATTCGGTTTAAAAGAATTCTGTTTTATATAAAAAGATTTTACTATGCAAAATACTATGTAGGCACTATGCAACACTATGCATAATAAAATATAATATATTCTATTTATAGAATAACTTTATAAAAGTATTCTGTTTTATATAAAAAGATTTTACTATGCAAAACACTATGCACAATAGAATATAATATATTCTATTTATATAATAACTTTATAAAAGTATTCTGTTTTATTACATTAATAATACTAATAAAATAAAACTGAGTGACTTATCACATAAGCATTAATAACCAACACCGTGTACTACTATGCAACCACGCGTATTACTGTACTTTTACTACCGGGTAGTTCAACAGTTTTAACGGTAAAACTTCCGCTGTTATTTTTATAAAAATATTTTTGTCGTTTTCTCAATCCGACAATAATTCCATTGTGGGGTCAACCAATGATTGTACCATCATACGGATATTCCCCGAATAATCGAATATTCCCCTACACAACGAATATTTTATATCAACTTGTTTACTTTGCAAAAAAAAATTCACATATTGTAAGGCCCCAACTTTTTATAAATGAAGATTTAATTTTCTCTATTTATTATTTTGAAATAGTAAGGGTTGAATTGATTAATGTGGTTAGTTATGGGTAAAATGCGCAAATATTTCAAATAAGCAAGTGGTTATAAAATACTCATTGTTGTCGGAGAATATTCATTTGGTCGTGGAATATTCATTTGTACCCGAGCCTTTATCTGGTGACTTCTTTTGTGGAATGCACCGAAGCCAGACTCTCCGTAGGAGACGCCATATTCGTACGATAGTAAACTGATAGGTGTCATTGTGACGTGCTATCCAAGGTTGGGATATGAGTCATAGTTGAGAGCAACCTAAGTCGTTAATCGAAATACGTAGCTTTCTAGGCTTAGTTGGTAATTATCGGAGATTCGTTGAAGGATATTCTCGAATCGTTATTCCATTAACGCAGCTGACTCGTAGAGATACAAAATTTGAATGAGACTCATTTCGGCACATGTTCAGACCATACCATCCTGGAAAGGTGAACGTGGTAGCTGAAGTGTTGAGCAAAAGATCGTATACGAGTACGAATGCGATATTGTCAAATTAAAGACCCATTTCGTATGACTTACAGAAGATGGAGATAAAGTTAAAGATTTCAAGAACCTGCGTGAAGATAACGAATATACGATTAGAATCGACTTTAATCAATAAATTTAAAGCTGCTCAAGCTACAGACTTGGAGTTGATGAATATGAAGAAGATGCAAGAAGTCGTTATTCAAAAAGCGAGAATCGGCGATGTGAGGAAAACTCAAACCTTCGATTTCTTAGTCCATTTGAAATCCTCGATCGAATAGGAACTGTGGCCTATAGACTCATTTTACCGCCAAGTATGACGCGTGTTCATAACATTTTTTCGCATATCTATGTTACGTAAATATGTGGACGACCCGAACCACATTATTGAGTTAGAACCAGACGAGATAGCAGAAGACTTAACGTACGAGGAGGTACCAGTCAAGATCTTGGATGGGAAGGAGTATTTCCTACGAATGTCAATTTCGAAGACGAAATTTCATAAGGAGGGGAGGTTGTAAGGCCCCAACTTTTTATAAATGAAGATTTAATTTTCTCTATTTATTATTTTAAAATAGTAAGGGTTGAATTGATTAATGTGGTTAATTATGGGTAAAATGCGCAAATATTTCAAATAAGCAAGTGGTTATAAAATACTCATTGTTGTCAGAGAATATTCGTTTGGTCGTGGAATATTCTTGCTGTCGGGGAATATTCGTACGACGGCGCAGTCTTTTGTGGGCCCTATAACGGAAAGCGATTGGCTGAAGAAAATGACAAGTATAAGTTGTTTATAAATAACGGCGTAGTTGTTACCGTTAATACTGTTGGAATACCCGGTGGTTAAAACACAGTAATACGCGTTGTTGCACAGTAGCACACGGTATTGCACCAATTATTGATTCTTACGTAAGAAGACACTACTCAATAACTGTTACAGTAGTTACTGTTCAGTATTTTATTTTATTGATTTAATAATTGTTGTGTTGATATTTTATATTACTTTTGTTTCAATAATTTTCACTACACAGTATTTTTCATTATCGAAACAATAATTCATATTATCTGAATAATATTATTAGAAAACATTATTGGCAATGTCTAGAAAGTTCTGTCTAAGGAGTGGTTCGGTCACCTAATTGCGCGTCAGTAAGGAGAAATTCTTATTGGAAAGCCCCCTCTTTCCTAGGAACTGCCTGGTTGTCAATATTGTGATTCTGTAATATTATTTATGAATAATTAATTATTGATTTATATGATGAGGAAAATATTGATTTTATGTGGATATAGATGGAGAAAATTTTTAAAGTGACAATTGTTAAAAATTGATATTTTAACTTTTTTGATAAAATAATATTTTATTATAGTATTATAATAGAATAATGATGATATTTTTACAATGAATGTGGGATATATGAGTATATGAGAAGAAAGAGTATTTTTGTTGCATTAAATGATTAACACATGTTTTGTGTGTCGGTAGACCCCATTTCTTGACTAAAATTTGATTATAGCCTATAAAATCGTCCGTATGTGGATTTCAGTCAATTTCTGTTTGGAATTTGGAAAAACATTATTCTGCAAAGTTGTAAAGAATTGAATTTCCTATAAAAGGTCGCGAGATTCGAATTTTCTGATAAAAGGGCTATTTATTATGAATTATTGAAGTTCCGAAGTTTTGAAATAATTGATTTTTGGAAATTTTAATTATTTTTTTAATAAAAACATTTTTTACATTATGGTGTGTTCTACATGTGTGTTGAATGGGCTGATTTCAGATTTTCTACGATGGGCTTGAAAATTTTTATAATATATTATTATTATATTAAATTTTCTGCTTTGGTGTTCTAAGCATTTTTCTATAAATAGGGTGTTTAGGTTAGAATTGAAAATCCCACCAGAAACTGCAGATTTCTCTCTCTATAATATCAAACGTATTTTGTGAGTATTTTAGTACTTTGAGTGTTGCTATACGGTGCAAGTTTTTTCAGCACTATATCCAGTATTCCAGTCAGAAGTACTGTTTTTGCGAGGTAAGGGATGTTATTTTATTCGAAAATGATATTATTTCTTTAATATCATTATGCCGAAATATTGGTTGGAAATTTTTATCAAATTTGGAACTTTTCATGTCGGGGTTACTATTCACGAGTTACTATTCACGAGTACTATTCACGAAGCATGATGATGTTTTTTGTGAAATTTCTATCTTGGTGTCGGAGTTACTATTCACGTATACGACACTATTCACAGAAAAATTAAATTTTCTTTTTTATGTCCAAGATTGTCTGTTATAGTTCCTATCTTTGATTGGATCTATGTTTTGGTCTTCATTCTTGAATTTTACTCCACTCTGGTTATTTATGAAGTATTTTTGAACTTGAACTGTTTAAAGTACGAATCCTTAATATTTATTCTTTTGTTTCACTGGATTCGTTTTCTTTAAAATATTTTTCATCATCCTCAGTCCTAAATGATGATATAACTGAATATCTTTGGCATGTAGTGCAAAGATGAATGATTTTATAATGAATATCTTTGGCCCGTAGTGCAAAGATGAACAGGTGTTTAGATGAACATGACCAACTGATGAATATCTTTGACCCGTAGTGCAAAGACGAACAGGTGTTTAGATGAACATGACCAACTGGTGAATATCTTTGGCCTGTAGTGCAAAGATGAATATTTGATTTATGATGTATATTGATTGATGTTACAGGGATAAAATATCGATGATGGACTTTTAAATTAGTAGATGATAGTAGATTTCATTATCTACTTAACTCTTCTAATGAATTGTTGTTTCCGCTGCAGTTGTTGATCTAAAACTTGTTGTCTATTGTATTCTATCAGATTTTTCCCTGTTGAAGACTAAGGATAATTTGTTGTACATTATCTTAGTCATAATATTCTTTACTGGGCTAGTTGAGCTCACCCTTTTCCTTTTTGTTCCATTTTTCTTCTGAGGAGACGAGAATATAGCGGGAACTAGTCGGGGTGTGGAGTAATGGTTCAAGACAGTTGTTTTAGTAGTCCTCACTATTTTGTAAAATAGTGTATCAATAATTGTAATGAAGACTTATTTGAGTGTGGATATTGTCTAGAAGACAATATTTGTATTTAAACTCACAGTTTATGTGTTGTCGTATTTTGCACGATAATTGTATTAATGAAGTTATAGTTGTTTCTGTACCATGTATTTGGCGACTCAGAATGAGTGTTGTATACCTATTTTGGGGGCGTCACAGTTGGTATCAGAGCTTAGGGATATGATCTCTGGCGAAGATCGGGGAATAGAACTAGGAGGGGGGAGACGAGTAAATCCTTTGCTAGTGTGTCCTACCTAAGCTTATTTGTTGGTCGGTCATAATATAGGGATATTATGTGATATGTTAATTTGTTAAATTAACCCTAGTTTTATGGCAGTATTTGAGAATGTCGACTGAGAATGTTAACAATGGAATGAATGAGACCGTGGAGAAAGCTCTAATCGTCAACCAGGCTAATGTGATGTCAGGCGAAAAAAGAATTAGAGATATCCATGTGGTGAGTGGAGAATTGATAGTTGCACCCGAGATAGTCGCAGAGGTAACAGCTGGGAGTGAGGAAGAAGAGGAAGAAGAGGTACCTAAGGAGAATTTATTAGAGGTATTTTATGATCAAAATGTAGAATTGCAAAATCGTATTCATGAGTTAGAAGAGCAAGCTGAAGAACGGCAGGCGGTCGTGGAGCAAAAGGATGCAACGATTCAAGCTTGTGTTACCCGATATGTGATGCTTGAACAGAAGCACTCTTTGGCAGAGTATAAGATGATAAAGCTGGAATCTGAGCTGAAAGAAGAAATAACTGAACGAGTGAGAATGAGTGATGCATGGGTAAAAGCCGCACGACGCGTTGATATTGTGGAAAGAGATGTCCGATCTAAGAAGAGAAGATTTAACGATGACATGAAGACGTCAGCAGCAGCACCAGCACCAATAACAAATTCTAGGGGAAAAGAACGACTACCAGTTAGATGCTACAAATGCGGAGAGGAGGGACATATAAGTCCAAACTGTTCATAGTCTTCCAAGGTATGTTTTAGTTATGGAAAAGATGGTCACATAGCTCGATTTTGTCCTGTAGCGAAATCAAGTCCAGCTGGAACGGTGGCACCAAAGGCAGATACGGAAAAGACAAAGTCAACGGTTCTTCGAAGAGCGTTTTTCATGACTTCTCAAAAAAGCGAGTAACCCGAACGAAGTTATCACAGGTTAGTTAATTATAAATTTTTGCGAAGTTTATACCTTACTCGATATCAGTTCTACCATTCTTTTATCTCTCTTATTTGCGCTTAACGTTTAAATTTGACTCCGGAGAGATTAGAATTTGACTTATCAGTTGCGACTCTGTTAGGAGAAACTTTCATTACATCTACTGTTTATAAATCTTGCTTGATTCAAGTTGAAACCATCACCTTACCTGTTGACCTTATCTCTTTAAAGATACTTGCTTTTGATGTGATTTTGGGGATTGATTGATTAACTACTCCTCATGCCAAAATTGATTGCTTTTGTAAGGTTGTTAGTTTTCATATTCCTAAGCAACCTGTTATTCGAATTCAAGCAACCAAACCATTGAATTCAAACTCTTTCATATCAAGCCGTAAAGTCATTCGTTTATTGAAAAACGGATGTCAAGCTTTCTTAGCCATGTTATGGACTTAAACAAAAATACGTCAGATTTGAATGATATTTCTATTGTATGTAAATTTCCTGATGTATTTCCTGAAGAATTTCGTGGCTTACTCCCAAAGTGTGATATTGAATTTTGTATCGACTTTGAACCCGGTACAAAACCCATTTCTAAAATCTCATGGCTCCTATTGAACTTCAGGAGTTAAAAATTCAGCTGTAGAAGTTTGTACCCAATCCTTTAAATGGTGACTTCTTTTGTGGAATGCACCGAAGCCAGACTCTCCGTAGGAGACGCCATATGCGTGCTATAGTAAACTAATAGGTGTCATTGTGACGTGCTATCCAAGGTTAGGATATGAGTCACAGTTGAGAGGAACCTAAGTCGGTAATCGAAATATGTAGCTTTCTAGGCTTAGTTGGTAATTATCAGAGATTCGTTGAAGGATATTCTCGAGTCGTTATTCCATTAACGCAACTGACTCGTAGAGATACAAAATTTGAATGGAGCAAGGAATGTGGGAAGAGCTTTGTAGAACTCAAGAGGAGACTCATTTCGGCACATGTTCTGACCATACTATCCTGGAAAGGTGAACGTGGTAGCTAACGTGTTGAGCAAAAGATCTTATACGAGTACGAATGCGATATTGTCAAATTAAAGACCCATTTCGTATGACTTACAGAAGATGGAGATAAAGTTAAAGATTTCAAGAACCTGCGTGAAGATAACGAATATACGATTAGAATCGACTTTAATCGATAAATTTAAAGTTGCTCAAGCTACAGACTTGGAGTTGATGAATATGAAGAAGATGCAAGAAGTCGTTATTCCAAAAGCGAGAATCGACGATGTGAGGAAAACTCAAACCTTTGATTCCTTAGTCCATTTGAAATACTCGATTGAATAGGAACTGTGGCCTATAGAGTCATTTTACCACCAAGTATGACGCGTGTTCATAACATTTTTTTGCGTATCGATGTTACGTAAATATGTGGACGACCCGAACCACATTATTGAGTTAGAACCAGACGAGATAGCAGAAGACTTAATGTACGAGGAGGTACCAGTCAAGATCTTGGATGGGAATGAACATGTCCTACGCATGTCAATTTCGAGGACGAAATTTCATAAGGAGGGGAGGTTGTAAGGCCCCAACTTTTTATAAATGAATATTTAATTTTCTCTATTTATTATTTTGAAATAGTAAGGGTTAAATTGATTAATGTGGTTAGTTATGGGTAAAATACGCAAATATTTCAAATAAGCAAGTGGTTATAAAATACTCATTATTGTCGGAGAATATTCGTTTGGTCGTGGAATATTCTTGCTGTCGGGGAATATTCGTACGACGGCGCAATCTTTTGTGGGCCCTATAACAAAAAGCAATTAGATGAAGAAAATGACAAGTATAAGTTGTTTATAAATAACGGCGTAGTTGTTACCGTTAATACTGTTGGAATACTCGGTGGTTAAAACACGGTATTACGCGTTGTTGCATAGTAGCACACGGTATTGCACCAATTATTGATTCTTACGTAAGAAGGCACTATTCAATAACTGTTACAGTAGTTACTGTTCAGTATTTTATTTTATTAATTTAATAATTGTTGTGTTGATATTTTATATTACTTTTGTTTCAATAATTTTCACTACACAGTATTTTCCATTATCGAAGCAATAATTCATATTATCTGAATAATATTATTAGAAAATATTATTGGCAATGTCTAGAAAGTTCTGTCTAAGGAGAGGTTTGGTCACCTAATTGCGCGCTAGTAAGGAGAAATTCTTATTGGAAAGCCCCCTCTTTCCTAGGAACTGCCTGGTTGTCAATATTGTGATCCTGTAATATTATTTGTGAATAATTAATTATTGATTTATATGATGAGGAAAATATTGATTTTATGTGGATATAGATGGAGAAAATTTTTAAAGTGACAATTGTTAAAAATTAATATTTTATCTTTTCTAATAAAATAATATTTTATTATATTATTATAATAGAATAATGATGATATTTTTACAATGAATGTGGGATATATGAGTATATGAGGAGAAAGAGTATTTTTGTTGCATTAAATGATTAACACATGTTTTGTGTGTCGGTGGACCCCATATCTTGACTGGAATTTGATTATAGCCTATAAAATCGTCTGTATGTGGATTTCGGTCAATTTCTATTTGGACTTTGGAAAAACATTCTTCTGCAAAGTTGTAGAGAATTGAATTTCCTATAAAAAGTCGTGAGATTCGAATTTTCTGATAAAAGGGCTATTTATTATGAATTATTGAAGTTCCGAAGTTTTGAAATAATTGATTTTTTAGAAGTTTTAATTATTTTTTTAATAAAAATGTTTTTTACATTATGGTGTGTTCCACATGTGTGTTGAATGGGCTGATTTCAGATTTTCTACGATGGGCTTGAAAATTTTTATAATATATTATTATTATATTAAATTTTCTGCTTTGGTGTTCTAAGCATTTTCCTATAAATAGGGTGTTTAGGTTAGAATTGAAAATCCCACCAGAAACTACAGATTTCTCTCTCTATAATATCGAACGTATTTTGTGAGTATTTTAGTACTTTGAGTGTTGTTATACGGTACAAGTTCTTTCAGCACTATATCCAGTATTCCAGTCAGAAGTACTGTTTTTGCGAGGTAAGGGATGTTATTTTATTCAAAAATGATATTATTTCTTCAATATCATTATGCCGAAATATTGGTTGGAAATTTTAATCAAATTTGGAACTTTTCATGTCGGGGTTACTATTCACGAGTTACTATTCACGAGTTACTATTCACGAGTTACTATTCACGAGTACTATTCACGAAGCATGATTATGTTTTTTATGAAATTTCTATCTTTTGGTGTCGGAGTTACTATTCACGTATACGACACTATTCACGTATACGTCATTATTCACGAATACGACACTATTCACAGAAAAATTAAATTTTTTTTTCTATGTCCAAGATTGTCTGTTATAGTTCCTATCTTTGATTGGATCTATGTTTTGGTCTTCATTCTTGAATTTTACTTCACTCTGGTTATTTATGAAGTATTTTTGAACTTGAATTGTTTAAAGTACGAATCCTTAATATTTATTCTTTTGTTTCACTGGATTCGTTTTCTTTAAAATATTTTTCATCATCCTCAGTCCTAAATGATGATATAACTGAATATCTTTGGCATGTAGTGCAAAGATGAATGATTTTATAATGAATATATTTGGCCCGTAGTGCAAAGATGAACATGTGTTTAGATGAACATGACCAACTGATGAATATCTTTGACCCGTAGTGCAAAGATGAACATGTGTTTCGATGAACATGACCAACTGGTGAATATCTTTGACCTGTAGTGCAAAGATGAATATTTGATTTATGATGTATATTGATTGATGTTACAGGGATAAAATATCGATGATGGACTTTTAAATTCGTAGATGATAGTAGATTTCATTATCTACTTAACTCTTCTAATGAATTGTTGTTTCCGCTGCAGTTGTTGATCTAAAACTTGTTGTCTATTGTATTCTATCAGATTTTTCCCTGTTGAAGACTAAGGATAATTTGTTGTACATTATCTTAGTCATAATATTCTTTACTGGGCTAGTTGAGCTCACTCACCCTTTTCCTTTTTGTTCCATTTTTCTTCTGAGGAGACGAGAATATAGCGAAAACTAGTCGGGGTGTGGAGTAATGGTTCAAGACAGTTGTTTTAGTAGTCCTCACTATTTTGTAAAATAGTGTATCAATAATTGTAATGAAGACTTATTTGAGTGTGGATATTGTCTAGAAGACAATATTTGTATTTAAACTCACAGTTTATGTGTTGTCGTATTTTGCACGACAATTGTATTAATGAAGTTATAATTGTTTTTGTACCATGTATTTGGCGACTCAGAATGGGTGTTGTATACCTATTTTGGGGGCGTCACACATATTACCCTTAACTTTAAACTTTTATCAATTTAACTATTTACCAAAATAGAAAAATTGAATACTTTTATTTCATAAAATTTGGGGTCTCACAAAAGAAGTATGTTGAGTGGGTTCTTGCAAGGTTCAACATGGGTGATGCTAAACCAGTTAGCACACCACTGGCTAGTCATATTAAGTTGACAAAGTGCATGTGTCTTTCTACCAAGGAATGGAGAGATGATATGGCAACAGTTCCCTACTCCTCTGTTGTAGGGAGTCTTATGTATGCAATGGTGTGTACACGACCAGATATTACTCATGCAGTTGGCGTTGTGAGCAGATATTTGTCAAATTCTGGCAGAGAACATTGGGAAGTAGTTAAGTGGATTTTTAGATACTTGAAAGCTACTTCCAGTTTGTGCTTGGGTTTTGGTAGTACGAGTCCACTCTTGGAGGGTTTTACAGATGCAGACATGGCAGGTTCTAAAGAGAAGAAGTCTACTTCGGGGTATTTGTTTACTTTTACAGGGGGAACAGTATCATGGCAGTCCAAGTTGCAAAAGTGTGTTGTTTTGTCTGCAACTGAGTCAAAATACACCGGTGCTACTGAAGCAGGCAAGGAGATGTTGTGGTTAAAACAGTTTCTCCAAGAGTTGGATTTAAAACAAGATGAGTATGTGGTTTATTGTGATAGTCAGAGTGAAATTGACTTGACCAAGAATGCCACGTATCATAGTCGGACCAAGCATTTTGATGTTCGTTATCACTGGCTTCGAGAAGTGATGGAAAAGGAATAGATGAAAGTGAAGAAAGTTCATACCGACGAGAATCCCTCAGACATGTTAACAAAAGTTGTCACTCGTGACAAGCTGGAATTTTGCAACGAATTGGCCGGGATGGATTCCAAGTGACGGGGTCATAGAGATTACCTCCTCTAATGGGTTCGGGGGGGGGGGAGATTGTTGGTCAAAAGTCTTCGCCCATTGAATTTTCTATGCCCCAGCCCTTTGATTTTGGCCTCCACTTTTTTCTTTCTCTCCCCTCAGGTTGTGTCTATAAAAGGAGGCCAAATGGAAGGAAGAAATACACACCAAAAATCATATACTCCCATCCGAGAGAGGAAAAGAGAAAGGGAGATAAAGAAGCTTTTGTGAAGCTTTAGAAAAATAGAGAGAAAGATAGTTCAAATAAAAGGGTGTTTTATTTGGGTTCCATCACATAGTTATTGTGGTGAAGTAATTTGGGTTTGTAATCAAATTAAGATATTTTTGTATTCTCTCATATTATTCTAGTGAATTCTTCAGAGTTTGCCCCGTGGTTTTTAACTCTTAGTTTTAGAGGGTTTTCCACGTAAAAATCTTGGTGTCTCGTGGTTGGATATTTTCTTCTTATTATTTCCTGCAGTGGTTATTATTTTGGTGAAACTGTAAATTTAATCTGTTTGGCATGTGCTGATATTTTATTCATTTAATTTAGCAAAGATAACAGTATTTGGGAGGTGATTTTTTCCCAATACATGGTGCAAAACAATCCCTTGTAACCCCTCCAGAAATATTCTTCCCAAACATTTCAATAGTCACAGATCCACAAGAGAGAAAGAACTATTCATACACAACAACCCAGGCTGCTTCATTTATCAACTCCTCATTTTGATTTCCTTAAGTGTCGAATAATTGTGTTAATCCAAGTTATCATGAAGGAAATCTTTGTGGAGACATTGAAAAAACGAATGATCCTACTTGTCAGGTTGAGCTCCCGCACTATGAAAATGAAAAAAAAATCAATACAAAACATTCATGCATGTCATTTGGAACTTCATTCTCATGTATTCGTCCAAACATTTTACACTCACATCCAACAAAAAGAGAGACAAAAAATATCGCCCACATTCGTAGCCTCGGGTAATGGGTATATTCTCCTAATTATTTTGTGTCGGTGGTGTGATAATCTTCATCCATTGGAATTTTTGTTTTCCGAAAACTTTTATGACATCTTCATTACTCATTGATCCATTAGGTTTCCGAGCAGAGGAGTTGTTCAACCTTAAGCCCACTTCATCCTTGCTCCAATAAATGTTCTAAAAGGCACTAGGCGGGAGGGAGGCGGGCGGGCGGGCGGGGGTGGGGGGGGTGGGGGCTAGTACCTAGGGGGCCTGGGCGAGGCCTAGGCAAAATTTTTTATTTTAAGCCAATTTAATATTTTATCTTACATTTATCCAAACAAAACAATAATTAGGGCTGTAAATGGTAACCGGAAAATTCGTATTCGTCCGCATCCGTATTCGAAAAAAAGCGGATATTATTCGCATTCGGAAAAAACGGATATATCCGTATTAGGTTTAAAGGTATCCGTAAATAAACGGATACGAATACAGATATAGGCGTATTCATATTCGATTAACACCCGTCCGTAAATATAACCGGCGGATACGGATATCCGGATTCCGATATCCGAATAACTTATATATATATATATATACACATACTTAATATTATATTTATTAAGTTATTAATTAATGTAAATTATTAATTAATAATTTACCTATATAAGTCGTTAATAATTTAATATATACATATATATATATATATATATATATATATATATATATATATATATGTATTTATTAATAACTTACATTCATTGATTAATCACTTACATTCATTTATATAAGTTATTAGTATATACGTGTGTGTGTGTGTGTGTGTGTGTGTATATTAATAACTTGCATTAATTAATTAATAACTTACATATATATATATATATATATATATATATATATATATATATATATTAGTAACTTACATATACATTTATATATAAGTTATTATATATATATACACACAATACACACACACACATATATATTAATAACTTACATTCATTAATTAATCACTTACATTCATTTATATAAGTTATTAATATATATATATATATATATATATATATATATGTGTGTGTGTGTGTGTGTGTATTAATAACTTACATTCATTAATTAATCACTAGCATTCATTTATATAAGTTATTAATATATATATATATATATATACACACACACACACACATATATATATATATATAAATTAATAACTTATATTCATTATTTAATAACTTACATATATAAATTATAAATATTCATCCATAATCCAGTATTACTTAACAAACATAAAAGGAACATCTACTTATTAATGGATATCTAAACATCAATAAGTAGAGCATTCATTCATTAATGAACTATACTTTAATTAAATTTGACAAAGCTCTAAATTAAAACTATAATTTAGAATTCTCAAATCAACAATCGAGAGGCGGGAGCAATGGACAATATAATTTTATTGTTAAAATATGTTAGGTCTGAATTAATTTAAAATTAATCTAGAAGGGAGAGTTAAATTAATTAATTCACGTTTATAAATTAATTCAATTCTAAAAGGCGTATTTCATTCGATGTGGAAACTAGATGGAATTATACCTTTGATATGCTTGTGAATGCTTTGGAGCTTCGGGATGCAATTGAGCGTTTAGCCGATTTAGATAGTGGTTATAAGTTTTTGCCTTCTTCAGAAGCATGGGAAAGGGGAAAGAACGTTTGTGATTGTTTGAGTTTGTTTAATGACGTGACAAAAAGACTTTCGGGAGTTAAGTATCCAACGTCAAATTTTTATTACATGGAAGTTCATTCTATTCGCATGAAGTTGGTAGAGTGGAGAGAGTCATATTTATTATATTTCTACAATGGCCATTGAGATGCAAACAAAATTTGATAAGTATTGGGAGGAATCTAACTTTCTTCTTACGATTGTGGTAATTCTTGATCCTCGTTATAAGATGAAAATTGTTGAGTGGGCTTGTAGGGAAATACATGGTGATTATGCCGAAATATATGTAAAAAAAGTTCAAAATTTTTTGCTTGAGTTATTTACCGAATATGATGATACTAGTGGATTTGAAGCAAGGGGTGACACTAGTATTTCATCTATAAGCCATGAAGATAATTTATCAAAGTCAAAAAATAATCCAAGTGGAATTTTCTCATTTAAGAAGTTTGTAGCAAAAGATTGTGCATCTAATGTTATGAAAAAAAGTGAGTTGGAGGAATATCTTGAAGAGACTATGCACCCTTTGGATGATGACAATCCACTAGATTTTAATATTTTGCATTGGAGGAAACATTATGAACCTAAGTTTCCAACACTTGCAAAGATGGCTCGGGATATTCTTGTTATTCCTTCTTCTTCCTTTGCTTCGGAGTCATCTTTTAGCCACGCACGTAGACTTATCACCGACATTCATGCATCATTAAATTCGGCAACGGTGGAAACTCTAATGTGTGTCAAAGATTGGTTACCGGAAGTTGAAATGGGTAAATGTAAGTATGATTAATTTAACATTTTTTTAAATTGTTCAATACTTGTACTAATTTAATTTATGTTTACTATTTATATACAGCTGGAGAATCCACAATTGAAGTTGGTGCTACCATTGGAGATAGTGAGGATCATGAGCTTAACATTTGTAAGTTTTTTACCTCCTATAATGCTAATATTTAATAATATGATAATGTCTCTTTTTTTGTGTGATAATTGTTGCTTCAAGTTTTTGGTTGATTAGAGTGCTCTGGTGATAGGGACAAATAATCTAATAGAGGAGAGACCCATTATTTTACAGGACCTACAAAAAATGTCACATTGGTTGGGTAAAACTCAATTCTCTTTTTTCCAACTAGAGCACATGCTAGTAAGCTAACTGATGAAGATTTGGTGTGTTGGTCAAACTGTTCTGGCATTGAATTCCAGGCTTAACTGGTTTAAGCTAAAATTGAGTTTACCAAACCTATTACTTTTATTGGCTAATGCAAGTTACTTCATAATAATGGCATTTTGACTTTATTTGTTGGAGTGCCTTCGAGACATGCATGGTCCCCCAAACTTATTTCTCTTTCATTATTATTATTATTATTATTATTATTATTATTATTATTATTATTATTATTTTTATTATTCTAATGCAGTAGCTTTACTGGGATCATACTCTTTCTATGCTCCCTCCCTATGTCCCTCTGTTTCAATGTACTTGCCACATTTTCTTGGAGACTAATAAATCATGTAATATCATATTTATCTATGATATAAAAAAGGAAAAAATCCATGAGAAAAAGAAAGACATGTAGTAGCATAGTTCGATTTGATATAAAAATAAATGGGCAGTTTGTTAGAGAATGTTTACACAGTTTGTAATCACAAGTGTAATAGTTATACTAATATTATACTAATGTTCAATGAAGGATGATCAATGGTGTATGCATCAAGTTAAGTTAGGATGCAAATTAATCTTGTAATTTTTATGTTGATGTGTTTGACATTTTCCTCCCCTTATGATTAGGATGTTTAATTAATATGTATGGTTTAAATATTAAATTGTGTTTAATTAATATGTATGATTTAAACTTTAATTTTTTTTTTCGTAAATATTTTGAATGAATTTTATATTAGGTTACTGATAAACGAATTCGGATATCCGAATAATTTGTCTATTCGAATAAAATAAACGGTAACGGATATTATCTGTATTCGAATATTTTTCCGAATACCGGATACGGATAATATTTTTAAAATCCGCCGGATACCGGATACGGATACGGATAGCGAATTGGTTTTCCGGATACGGATACAGATATACCTGTATCCGTATCCGTTTAATACCGTTTCACCCCTAACAATAATATAAAGCAAAACAATTTATAATAAAGATAATAAAGGCCTTTGTTTAAAGTTCAAACACATATCCATATTGCTAATGTCAAAGTTCAAACACAAGCATGCAATTGTTCAAAGTTCAAACATATTTTTAACGTATTAGTTTTATTCATAAACAAGATTGCTATTAAATAATAAAATTTAAAATTTCAAGAATTTAATTCAATATTAAAACTTAAGAAACTAAACATAAATTTAAGAATTATAATGAATTAAACTAAATATTACAAATGTATCATCATTTATATAATTTAAAATTGGTACAAGTTCAAAAAAGTATAACTATAATAAAATTATCCGTTTTGACTTGATATTGTTCACTTCTTGTTGTGATTTGATATGCTACAACCTGTATTATGAATATGGTACATCATTATATATATATATATATATATATATATATTAAGATCTGGTTTGGGTAGTTATTAAAATAAAAAAAACCTCTCCGCCTAGACTACGCCTAATTTCTTGGAGGGATTTTTTTACCGCATTGAGCCTAGGTGAGGCGCCAGAGGGGCCTAGCGCGCCTAGGCGAGGCGCCAATGGGGGGCCTAGGCGGGAATTTTTAGAACGCTGGCTCCAATCCATAATTCGTGTATCCTTAGTTTTCCCTCCGCTATCATTGTACATTGGTTGATTTTGATTTGCCAAATACATAAATAATCCTCATCATGATTGCAGCTAACAATGATAACATTCCATGTCATAGTGTCTCTCTTAGGTATTTCATCGAGCATTACGTAAGCTTTGTCACACTGTGGGTCTCCATCCCAACATGATACAATCTGAGCTATTTTTCTTTCCGCAATGCTTGTACGAATATCATGAATCTTCGTGTTCTTAGTGCATTATTTGGTTAAAGGACCAACTTCAATTGGCGAAGATTCTTTCCTGGCATCTTTCAAAGTATCCTAGTCATGAACAATTGGGGTAATAGACTCTAAATTTTTTCCAAAGGACCATCGTGTTCTCAATACATGTTCACCCAATTTGCATTGGGCCTCTTTATATTTGTATTCAAAATTGTTGGGTACATGGCCTTGTGAGTGAATATTCCTTTAATTTTATCATTTTAAGTGTTATAATCATCTGGCAGTTTTGGATTGAGGTCAACAATGTATCCCGATGGCTCTGGAATTTCATCGAACACCTTACTCGCAACATGAAATTCCTTTTTATATGCATCAATTGCTCCTACCACGGTGTTGTTGGCTAAGATAAACAAGGAATAATCATTTTCGGGAAGAGAATTTACCTTATCCTGAATTGATTCAGCACAAACTTTATTGACGAGTGGGCATGGGTCTTCAATTTTTGTTAAGAAATTTGAATACAAGAAGAATATGGACTTGAATGACTTAGTTTATTGATAATCAACTTTGGCTATTTAATAGCCATTACAAAACAGAAGCGAGAAAAACTTGCAGCCCACGTAGATAGCTACCAACGTGGTAATTCTAACTGAGAAGAATTCAAACATTAACAACACTACTCTAGAGAATAGGACTATCCTAGAGAATAGGCAACTTATTAACAGAAAACAAAAAAACCCCTAAATTTAAGGACTTCTAACTCTATCATACCCTCCCTTAAACTAAGCTGCATAACTTAGTTTACTTTTGGTGACTCACACACTCTCAAGAAACCTCGAAGCTTTTGAAACTGCTCCAGCTTTAATGGCTTTGTCAGAACATCAGCAATTTGCTCCTGTGAACCACAATGAACTAGCTGCACCACTCCTTCCTTGGACAAATCTCTTAAGAAATGAAAACGTACTCCAATATGCTTGCTTCTTTCATGCATCACTGGATTTTTGGACAATTTGATTGTTGAGCTATTGTCACAGAAAATAGTTATACACTTATCACCTTCACATCCAAGCATTTTAAGTACCCTTTTCATCCATATTGTTTGACAAGCACACGCTGCAGCAGCCACAAACTCAGCCTCCGTTGTAGATAAAGTTACAATCGGTTGCTTCCTAGATGACCAAGCCACCGCCCCCGAGCTCATCATGAATGCATACCCCGAAGTGCTCTTCCCATCCTCCAAACACCCCGCATAATTACTATCGGTGTACGCTGTCAAAACACCATTTGTCTCCTTCTTATACAAAATACCAAAGCCAACAGTCCCTTTCACATATCTTAACACCCTTTTTGCAGCCATAAGATGAAGTTCAGTAGGTTGAGACATGTATCTAGCAATCAAACTTACTGCGTACATCAAGTCTGGATGAGTAGAAGTTAAATACATTAAACTCCCAACAAGCTGCTTATAGAAGGTGCCATCAACCTTAATCCCGCTCTCATCTTTCGAAATCTTGAACCCTGGAACTATAGGATTCAGTACTGCATTCAATTTTCCATCCCAAACCTCCTAAGCACATCCATTGCATATTTCTTTTGGCTGATAAAGATCCCATCCTGCAATTGTTGTACTTCTAAACCGAGAAAGTATTTCATTTTTCCTAAGTCTGACATGTCAAACTCCTTCATCATTGAATCCTTGAACTCCCTCATCATTGCATCATCATTCCCAGTGTAAATTAAATCATCAACATACAAACTTACGATCAACAATTTACCTTGGATGTTTGTCTTGACAAAAAGTGTTTGCTCACTAGGACATTTCTCAAATCCCTCCCTTAAGAAATAGGCCTCAATGCGACTATACCAAGCTCGAGGGGCTTGTTTTAGTCCATATAAGGCTTTTATTAGCTTATAAACTTTGTTGAGTTCCTCCTTCTTCTCAAAACCTTTCGGTTGCTCGACATACACATCCTCCATCAATTCACCGTGCAAAAATGCTGATTTGACATCAAGTTGATACACCTTCCAATTCTTATGAGCAGCGAGAGCAAGAATGATTCTCACTGTGTCCATCCGAGCCACTGGTGCAAAAACTTCAGAATAATCGATCCCATACTCTTGCACATAACCTTTGGCAACCAACCGAGCTTTAAACTTCTCTACTTCACCATGTTCATTCAGCTTTGTTTTGTAGACCCATTTGACTCCAATTCGCTTCGCTCCTTCAGGTAAATCAGTGAGAACCCATGTTTCATTCTTCTCTATGGATTTGATCTCGGTCTCCATTGCTTTCCTCCAATCTTCACTTTCCATGGCCTCTTCAAAATTCACAGGATCTGCATTTGTAAATAAAGCAAAGTTTAACAAATTCACATCAGCTTCACCTTCTGAAAGGCCTTCTCCATTCACGTAGGCATCCATCCAAATTGGTAGCCTCCTATTTCGTGATTCTTCTGAACTCGAGCTTGAGGGAGATACCACCACATCTTCATCATCAACGACACCCGGATTCTCAATCACCTCGTTCTCACTTTCTTCCCATTCTAAGTCAACTAGTACCTGCTGCTCATAACTCTTGTCCCAATCCCACTTTCTATTTTCTTCAAAAACAACATCTCTGCTAGTCATTATCTTCTTTGTCATGGGATCATAAATCCTATAACACTTTGACTCATCACTTATCCCCAAAAAAACACAACTGATACTCTTATTCTCCAATTTTGTTCTCTTCACATCAGGTACATGCACGTGACACACGCATCCGAAGACTCTCAAATGTTCAACTGATGGCTTCACACCACTCCAAACCTCTTCTGGTGTTGTATCTTTCAAGGCCACAGTGGGACACCGATTTAGCACATAGACAGTCCACTTTACTGCTTCAGGCCAGAAAGGCTTTGGAATCGCCTTCTCAGATAACATGCATCTCACTGAATTCATCACCGTATGGTTCTTTCTTTCTGCAACTCCGTTCTGTTGAGGAGTGTATGCAGTTGTTAGTTGCCTTCTAATTCCATTTTCTTTGCAAAAACTGTTGAACTCGGCTGATGTAAATTCTCCTCCTCGGTCTGTTCGTAGACATTTGATGGCAAGACTAGTTTCCTTCTCAACAAGTATTTTAAAAAACTTGAAAACAGCAAATGTCTCTGACTTCTCATTTAGAAAATAAGACCAAGCTTTTCGACTATAATCATCAATCAAGCACAACACATACTTCTTTCCACTATTTGAAGTTGGAGAAATTGGACCACATAAGTCAGCATGAATGAGTTCTAACCTTTGAGTTGCTCTCCAGGTGCTCTTTTTTGGAATAGGTTCACGATGTTGCTTGCCTTTCAAGCAGTCAACACACACAACATTTGAGGTTGGAAGTTGAGGTAACCCATGAACCATTTTCTTTCGTTGCAAGACTTGTAATCCTGTGTTACTGATGTGACCAAGTCTGCAATGCCAGAGGTGAATAAGATCCTGTGTTGTAGTGTTGAAGCAGATTTCTTGGTTTAAGTCGGACAAAGTTGGTTGAATCCTTGCAACCAAAACAAACATCCGATTGGCTGTCATCTCGGATTGAATGATAAGGCCTTTCTATGGGTGATATATCTTGCACTTCCCGGAGTGAATAAGAATTGCAAGACCTTTCTCCTGTAGTTGTCCTATGCTCAAGAGATTGTTCTTCAACTCCGGTACATAAAATACATCACCAATAACACAATTAATTCCATTTACCTCCAACTTGACATTCCCTTTTCCTGAAACCTTCATCCTTGTGTTGTTGCCTAATTTCACGGTATGTTGAAAGGATTCATTTAGCTCAGTGAATAGGACCTTGTTACCACACATGTGGTTGCTACACCCCGAGTCCAAGAACCAAATTTCTTCTCTGCTTGCTCCAATATCTTCAACATAGGCCATCAACAACATTTCTTCTTGTTCGTCTAGTTCGGCATAGTTTGCTTGTTTATCCCAGGTGGGACATTCATACTGAAAGTGACCGAGTTTGTGACAACGGTAACACTCCACAGTAGCCTTGTTAAATCCTTGCTGCCCTCTTCCTCTACCTCTGAAATTGCCTCTCCCTCGACCTCTTTTGTTTCTCTCATCGAGAGACACCTTTAGAGCATGCTCCTCTCCACTATTTCCACTGCTATTTCTATTGAATTTTTGCTCATGCACAACTAATGAACTTTGTAATTCATCGATTGTGAGTGAGTTAATATCCTTGGACTCTTCAATTGAAACGACCACGTAATTGTATTTCTCAGTGAGAGTCCTGAGAATCTTTTCCACAACAGTGACATCCTTCATATCCTCTCCATTGCTTCTCATCTTGTTTGACAGATTCATAACTCGAGCAAAGTATTCGGTGATGGTCTCACCCACCTTCATCTCCATGATCTCCCAATCTCTTCTCAATGACTGAAGGGCTGCGCGCTTCACCCTAGCGTTGCCTGCATACTTCTTTTTCATTGAGTCCCATATATCCTTCGAGGTGCGTTTCTCCAGAATCTGCTCTAGAATTGTCCTGTCAATAGCTTGAAACAGGTAATTCTTTATTTTTTGGTCTTTCTGCTCCACCTCTTCCAATTGTCTTTGTTCTGCCTCTGTCAGCTCTGCTCCTGCTTGTGGCTCAGCATAACCCACAGGACCCAGGATCGAAACCTGGCTCTGATACCAGAATGTTAAGAAATTTGAATACAAGAAGAATATGGACTTGAATGACTTAGTTTATTGATAATCAACTTTGGCTATTTAACAGCCATTACAAAACAGATCGAAGCGAGAAAAACTTGCAGCCCACGTAGATAGCTACCAACGTGGTAATTCTAACTGAGAAGAATTCAAACATTAACAACACTACTCTAGAGAATAGGACTATCCTAGAGAATAGGCAACTTATTAACAGAACTCTATCAATTTTTGCTAGCAAATCCTTATGATATCCAATCTCAAGAACAATCGAACCACCATTTTGATGAATCTGCAATTGTGTTTGAGGGCTCTCTTCCTCCTTAAAATCCAGATCTACATCATCTTCATCATTAATGTCGAATGTTTTACTTCACATAAACAACCTCCTCTTCCGAATAACCACAAATAAGCACTTTTCGATTATGCTTTGGATTGGATTTTAGGCGAGCTTGCTTCATAACTTCAACAAATTATTTAGCAAATTTTGTCAAAGATTTTGAGACTCTCTCCGTAAATTTGTCCCAAGCAGCCAAGATAGGATCAGGTTCCATGGATTCAACTCTCAATGAAAACAACATTGTTACCGATTTAGGGGAAGGAAGAGAGAAGAAAAGAGATTAGAAATTATTTTGTTTGATATTCGATAGATTCCCGCATTACATTGTATTGCATTATATTTCCCCTAATAACTATACAATTAATCCTAGCCATACATTTATATTTTGACTACATGAGTCAGTCTGTGGTTTGTTACAAAGTGTCATTGTGGTTTATTTACGATTTGCCAAGAAAATTGCTTAAAATCTGGTTGAAACTAAAAGGGATTGTCTGCATTTTGAAGTTGAACAACACACTTTTACCAAATTAAGCAGAACATACATATTTATAAAATTAACATTCACTTGAGTATCATCAAAAATTCCATCTCCAACTACACCCACATTCACAAGAACCTTGTTACCACGTTCGCAATAGTTAACCAGTTACTTCTTGCTTTCACATAACACTGATATAAACATTAAATTAAAGATCATTTTTTAGTATTACCACTGGAAGCTGAATTTTAACCATTTATCCTTGAAACGATTAAAAACAAATCACAAAGTACCAGGTTACCAAGTAATACATAATTGGGAGTAATGATATCAATGTAGTACCTCGTCAACAGCAATATTCTACAACACTGTCAAGTACTAACAAACATCTACAAGAAATGCAAACTGAATGTGAAATATTATCATGTCCCCTAAATTGTGTAGCTAGATGTGGTTACCAAGAACATGAGAACCAAAATTTCACTAAACATTGATTTTATCATCGGCAACAAAAAAGTAAATTGGAGGGAGGGGGGTTCCCACCAACGATTTGGCAACGAAAATTTGCAACAACCTATGAATTTTGTTACAAAAAATGAAAGCCTCTCTCAAACTGCAACGAATGATAAATCAAATGATAAATTTTGTTGCTAAACATGTATTTTTGACAACGACTTAATAAGTCGTTACCCGAAAAATCGTTGTCAAATGTCTATTTTTTTGTAGTGACATCTTTCCAACGGAATGGAGAAACCAAACAAGATATTTTTTATTCCAACGGAATGATTTATTCCATTTCCTCTCTTATTCCACCAAACCAAACACAACCTTATGCTACGTTTGGATCGATGGAATAGGAGGGAGAATGGAATGAATCATTCCATTGGAATGATAAAAATGTTGTTTGGTTTGTTTATTCCAACGGAATAATGTATTCCTCCTGGAATGATAGTTAACTTAAAATTTTAATTTTCATTCCTTGAGGCGTGGCAAAGAATAAATCATTCCATCCATTATTTTTAAGTAATTGACAAATATACCCCTAAATATATAATAGGGCTTTTTACATATTCATTCGATTCGATCGATCTGGGAACGACGAGAGAGAAGGGGCCGAGATTTGATAATTTATTCGGAATCTCCATATTTCTATTTTTCGTAATTTACCCTACTTACCCCTACCCACCCCTCCAACTCACCCCACCCCACCAACCCCACGCACCCCACCCACCCACCCACCCACCCACCTACGCCACCCCACCCCACCTACCTCATGCACCCACCCACCCACCCCACCCACGCACCCACCCTAACTCACCTACCCACCTACCCCACGCACCACACCCCATCCCACCTACCCCACCCACCCACCCTAACCCACCTACCCACTCCACCCCCTACCCCATTTACCCCTACCCACCCCACTCACCCTACCTCACCTACCCTTACCCACCCAACCCACCCTTACCCTAACCCACCTACTCCCACCCCACCCCTTACCCACCTACCCCAACCTACCCCACCCCACTTATCCATCCACCCACCCCACTCTACCCCCACCTACCCCAACCCACCCACCCCACTTAACCATACCCCCACCCAGCCACCCCAACCCACCTACCCTATCTATCAACCTACCCCACCCCACCTGCCCCACCTACCCCCACCCCTTACTAACCTACCCCCACCTAGCCACCCACCTACCCACCTACCCTACCTACCAACCCACCCCACCCCACCTACTCCCACCTTCTACTTACCTACCCCACCCACCCACCCTAACTCACCTACCCACCCCACTCACCCACCCCACCTACCCCACCTATGCCATCTCCTACCAACCTACCCCCACCCAGTCACCCCAACCCACTTACCCTACCTAACAATCCACCCTACCCCACCTATCCCACTTACCCCCACCCCTACCAACCCACCCCCTCCCAGCCACCCCAACCCACCCCACGCCCACCCTACCCTACCCATACCTACCCCACCTCACCCCACCCTACCCCCACCCCTCCCCTCCCCTTTATTTCTAAAAATGAAATATGTGTTAAATTTTTAATATAAATTGAATTTAAGTTAAATTTGAACATTTGAGGGTATTTAGGTCACTTTTTAATTATTTATTTCATTCTTAGATATATTCCTAACATTAACCAAACATGTACAAGAAATATTAAAAAATCATTCCATTCCCTTCCGTATTCCATTCCCTCATCTATTCCATTCCCTACTCTATTCCATTCCTTCAATCCAAACGTAGCCTTAGGGTTTTATGATAAAGAATCTTTGACAATTTATATGAATTTCTCTTTGAGAGTTTTTATATTCCTCATGGATTTAAGGTTTCATATTGGTGGCGTTAGTATAATAACTAATCATTCACGTTTGTGTTAGAGCGTTACAATCTAACCATATTTTATTGCTTCAATTGACATTAGAACCCGGATAATTGTATTCGAATAAGGTGACCGTTGATTAAATCTCATGCATTATCTCAAAAAATTTCTAATTTTTAGTGAAAACTGAATACTAGAACTGAAAATTGTGCAACTCCTATAACAAGGCCGTGCTTAATTTTTATTATCAACAAAAAAAATTATTTTCATCTTGCCGCTGCATCACTACCATCATCAAATTTTTTCACTCTGTGGGTTTTCACTAAGCAACCATTCATAGATCGTGCTTCCATCGTCTTTTGCATAATTGAATTGAATAGCGGGAATGGAGATTAATTTTGGCAAAGTTCGATTTGATACCTCATAGTTTTTCTAAGGTTATTTCTTCAATCCTCAAATTTTAAATACTTGCATACCGAGCCCCAATATTGTTATACATACTGAAAATATTCCCAAAATTATATTATTTGGTGAATTTTAATACTCTTGTCACGGTGGAGTCCGTTTTTATTCTTAAAGTGTTTCAACAGAATGACCCAAGACACGAATCTACTTTTCACACTTATATATGTTCATTGCATGTTAAAGATGTGTAAACTTGTTCTCGATAAATATAGTGATTTTAATATAGTTTCGTCCAAACTTGTTAAAGAACTAAACCTCCAACCCGAACTAATTTCTTATCCTTTGGAGAATCCTTGGCTTAATAATACCTCAATCATAGTCTCACACTCGTGTGTTGTGCCAATTAAATTTAAAAAGTATATTATTGAGGTGCTTTGTCATGTTTTGCCTATGGATGTAGCTCATATCTTGCTAGGTTGATTATGGTTAGATGATTTTCATGGTAAATATTTTAATTTTGAATATCTTGAGATGATTTAATAAAAATTAAGAAATAATAAATTTTACAATGAATAGTACCTTTTAAAGGGAAGCTCTATTTCCACATGTATTTTTGATATTTCCATATGGTTCCTTCACATGAAAGTGAGACCCACTGTATGCTCATGTGAGAGAGAACCATGTGAAAATATCAAAAATACATGTGAAAATATAAGTTCCCATTTTTAAATAGTTTACAATATTAATCATTATATTAATTAAAAATAAAACATTCTATATTAATTTAAAGTTTGAAATGTCTTGATGAGTGAGTTTTATACTTATAATTTGAGTACTTTTGACTTGATGATTTGTGAGTTTTCAAGTATTTTATGTTCCTGTTTATGTTCTTTTGTGTTTTTTTTATGAGAAATGAGTTGGAAGCCATTTAGTTGCATTTTAGCTAAATTGGAGCTTTTAGGATGCATTTTAGTCAAGTTGGAGAAGCATTGCAATTTTCAGCTTTTAGGCAAGTTGACCTTCAGAGCTTCAATTATGGTTTGGATTGTGTTTGAGTTTTAGAATGTGAAAATGGTCTTAATGATGTTGTAGAGGACGTCTCAAGCTTTTCAGAAAGGTATGGTGGTCAAAAATTTGAGTTCATTTGGGTCTCCAAATAGCGTGTCAAAGCACAGTTATAACTTGATATCCGGGAGAAATTACGGGACGAGCCACCTGTCAAATCGAAGAGGACGAAATTTTCTACAATCTGGTGCATAGCACCGTGGCACTAGCTAGAGCGTTGGGGCTCTGGTTAGATGAAAATGTTGGACGGGTTTGTGGATTATAAAGGAAAGAAGGCTGATTTTTATCCTGATTAATTAGGATTTGGTTAGGGGATTTGACTTGTAACCTATAAATACATGATGTGAGGCATAAAATAGGTGATGGATTAGATATATTAGATCAGATAAAACACTCCATTAGATTAGAACATAAACCCTGGTTTATATTGAATTGTTGGAGATTGAAGCAACGTGGGGATCAGTGAAGATCAAGAGCATGAGCAAGAGGGGGAGCATCAGATTTGAAGACAACAGATTTCTTTCTTTCCTCTACTTCTATTTTTGTCTTTTAATCTTTATTCAATTGTGGATTCTAGATTTTAATTCAATAACAATAAACTAAATTCTTGTTTAAAATTGCAACGGATCTTATTGCATAGCTTGTTTTAGTATCCTTCTTTATTAATTATTGTGATCTATTCTAGAGATTGTTTATTATGATGTGTGCATAATTACTTAATTAATTGCTTGATCAATAATTACCATGATAATCTATATAGATTTGTGAGATGAAGTATAGATTTAGATATGATCATAATAGTATGTGATTGTGTTTTCTATATGGTGATGGAATTCTTAATTGGTGTTTAGGATAGGGATATACCTTTACGCTGCATGTAATCTGAAAAGAAACATGTACTTTTAATCCTCTTTAAATTTAATTCACATAGGAATATAGTGAATTAATTAATTAAGGTGTTCAATACAATTCTATCAGCTGTGGATTTGGATTGATTTGTTTGTAATGCATCAGAAGGTGGTTATAAACACTGATGAGTTCTTGATTAACATTCCAGGATAGTGAACATAATTAATAAGAAGTGTGTTGATATAAGTGAAGTAATAAGTGCAGTTGTGATCTTAATTCTCCATAACCTGATTTTAATCTAGTGGTATTTGAAATATTATAATTTCCCTGTCTCCTGTCCATTGATTTACTAAGGTTAATATACAGGAATTACCAACGGTTACAAACTTGATACTAGGCTAAGAATCAGGAATTTGATATTACCTAATAAATACAAATAACTATTTTCTAAATATATAAATATTCTATCACACCCCCGCAGTTGAAGCGGGAGGTTGTCGGACGCTGAGACTGTCTCTGAAATCTTGAAATAACACCAAAGGAAGACCTTTTGTGAAAATATCGGCAATCTGATAGCACGAGGGGACATGTAGAACGCGTACTTGTCCACGGGCAACCTTCTCGCGAACAAAGTGAATATCCATCTCGATGTGTTTAGTGCGTTGATGTTGAACTGGATTTCCGGCAAGATATATCGCACTAACATTATCACAGTAGACCATTGTAGCTTTATGGATAGGACAGTGTAACTCTAGAAGAAGATTGCGTAACCAACATGACTCAGAAACCACATTGGCAACACCTCGATATTCGGCCTCAGCACTGGAGCGAGAGAGTGTGGATTGGCGTTTAGAAGACCAGGAGAGCAAGTTTGTGCCAAGAAACACACAATAACCGGAAGTAGATTTCCTGGTATCTGGGCAACCACCCCAATCTGCATCTGTATAAGAAATCAGAGAGGTAGTCAAGGAAGGATAAAGATGCAATCCATAATGAAGAGTACCCTGAACATATCGCAGGATGCGCTTGAGAGCCTGCATATGATCATCCATCGGATTATGCATAAATAAACAAATCTGTTGTACGGCATAAGAGATGTCAGGTCTCGTGAATGTGAGATATTGTAGAGCGCCGGCAAGGCTGCGGTAATGAGATGGATTGTCATATGGAGTGCTGGTTTTAGCGCTAAGTTTCGGTTTAGTATCAATCGGAGATGGACAAGGCTTACAAGATGACATGCCAGCACGTTCAATAATTTCTTCGGCATACTTTTTCTGAGACAAGAATAAATCCCCAGCATGTCGGGTGACTGCGATACCCAAAAAATAACTCAGTGGACCCAAGTCTTTCATAGCAAACTCAGATCTGAGAAGGGACATGATAGACTTGTGAAGAGCAACAGAAGAAGCAGTGAGGATGATATCATCCACATAAAGAAGAATGTAAGCTAACTCTGTTTCTTTTTGGTAAATGAAGAGAGAGTTGTCAGACTTGCTTTGAGAGAACCCAAGAGAAGAAACATGGTCGGCAAATCGTTTGTACCAGGCTCGAGGAGCTTGTTTGAGCCCATATAACGATTTTCGGAGAAGACACACATGATTAGGATGATTCGGATCCTTAAAACCCAAGGGCTGATGCATGTACACTATTTCTTTTAGTTCACCATGTAAAAAGGCATTTTTAACATCTAACTGATGAATGTGCCAAGCCTTAGAGAGAGCAAGACTTAGCACTGTGCGAATAGTCGCCGGTTTAACTACCGGGCTAAAAGTTTCGCCACAATCCACGCCAACCTGTTGACTTGCACCATTGCCGACAAGTCGGGCTTTATGCCGTTCAAAAGAACCGTCAGATTTTTCTTTATGTCTGAAAATCCACATAGACCGAATAACATTAGCATCAGGTGGACGAGGCACTAACACCCACGTCTTATTCTCAATGAGAGCAGTATATTCATCTTCCATAGCCATTTTCCAATTCTGGTCTTGGAGTGCAGATACGGGGTTACGAGGGAGAGGAGACTTTGTGACATGAGTAAGTAAGCCATGATGATATTTGTTATTTGGTTTAAAGATGCCATGTTGACTTCGTGTAACAGGTTTGTTTTCGGAACTCAGAGTAGGCTGGAAAATGGGAGGAAGAGGGAGATGTTGTGTTCGGGCTAAAGGGGGAATGAGATCTGACTGGCCCAAAGGGGAAGGTGATGGTGGTGGGTGAGTAGAGGTGGATTGGGCTGGGTGTGGGGGTGAGGAAACTGAGTTGGCCGAATGTGGAGAAGAAGGATTTGACTGAGTAGGAGATTCGGGGTGGTGAGTGGACGGGGCTGGGGTCAAAGAAGGGGAAGGAGAATGTTGGGTCGGCACGTGAATTGGAGGAGTAGAAGACTGATGGTGTAATTGGTGTAGCACGTAAGGTGATATGTCATTATTAAGAAAATCATAGGTTGAGGAATTAGGAGGATGCAGCTTGGAGAAGGGAAATTCAGTTTCCTTAAATAACACATGGCGACAAATAATAACTTTAGTTGATGATAAGTCATAGCATTTGTAACCACGATGATTTGAAGGATAACCCAAAAAGACACAAGGTGTGGAACGAGGTTGAAGCTTATTTATCGTAGTAGAAGGGAATAAAGGATAACATAAGCAACCAAAAACTCGTAAGTGAGAGTAAGAGGGGTCTTTTTGGTATAAAATTTGGAGCGGCGATTGATAATTGAGAGTTTTACTTGGTAAAATGTTAAGAAGATATGTTGCCATTTGCAATGCATGGTGCCAAAAAGATAGAGGTAGTGAAGCATGAGCTAATAAAGTTCGAATGATATTATTAATGGAACGAATTTTTCGTTCGGCTTTTCCATTTTGGGATGAAGTGTGAGGACAAGAAAAACGAAAAGAAATTCCATTAGCTTCACAAAGATTCAGAAAAAGGACCATTGTCATATTCTCTACCGTTGTCACATTGGATATTTTTTAATTTCCGTTCAAATTGAGTTTTGATGTAGGCTCTAAGTTTGAAAAAAGTTGAATAGACTTGAGATTTTTTGGATATAGGGAAAGTCCACAAAAATTTCGAGTAGTCATCCAAAAAGAGCACATAATATTTGTGACCTAAGGAACTCAAAACGGGAGATGTCCATAAATCACTATGCAAAATATCAAAAGGCATATAAGTAGAATTATGAGAATCAACAAATGGCAATTTAACATGTTTACCAAGTGGACAAGAATGACAAAAACTCGAGTCTCTAGTTTTAGTACATTCAATCAATTTATTTTGCCTTAAAGAGTCTAAAACATGTGTGCCCGGGTGACCTAAACGGTCTTGCCAAAAAGAAGAAGACAAAGCTGCAAAAATGGATGGAGAATTGGCTTGAGTATTTGTGGTGACGGTGGTGATCGGATATAGGTCGCCCTGACTATCACATCGCATTAGTGCCATCCCCGTCTGAAAGTCCTTCACAGAGAAGCCAAAGGGATCAAACTCAACAGAAACTTGGTTATCAGTGGTGAATTTGCGAACTGAAACTAAGTTTTTAATTAAATTTGGGGCATGGAGGACATTTTTTAACACTAATGGTGGGTGAGGAGGAGGTAAATTAGCACTACCAAAACCACGAATGGGAATAGAATGGCCACTACCAACAATGATACCATTATTTCTGCTCAAATTAGAATAAGACGAGAGATTACCTTCCGCGGATGTCATGTGAGACGTCGCTCCTGTGTCCATGTACCAGGATGGATCAGGTTGAGCAAGGTTGAGAGTATGAAGAGCTGCCTCAATATCGGTTGGGCTGGGTGCATTTGCATTGTAAGCTGCTTGCTGAGGCTTTGGTCCAAGAAGACCAGACTGTTGGGGTCTAGGACGGAAAGTGGGCGTGGGCCAACCAGGCTGTTGTGGTCTGGGACTGAAATTGGGGTTGACCCAATTGGTGTAAGAAGGATATGGAGAAGGAGGGCAAGTCCACGGAGCCCACTGCATCCAAGATCCAGGTTGCCACTGCTGCTGGTGCTGTCCACGTCCGCCACCACTGCCGAACCCACCATGAGAGCCACCGCCAGAGTTTCAGCTACCCGTGCCTGAGTTACGGCTACCCGTGCCTGAGTTACGGCTACCAGAATTCTTGTTGTTGTTTTTATGATTACCCGTTCTTCCACGGTAATTATTATGATGACGATTATTAGGATTATGATTACCTTGAGAAGAATTGTGGTGATGCATAGCAGTATCTGTACTCTGGTAATGTGCAACAAGGGCAGATTCCTGTTTTGCTCGCTCTAAAATGGTGGTCTCTTCCAAGGCGAGTTTGGAACGGGCCGTAGCAAAACTAGGTAAGCTTTTCTTGTTTTGCATTATAGTGACAAAATTAGAATATTGTTCTGTCAATCCTTGTAGAATTTTCAAAACCATACCTTGATCATTGACAGGAGCCCAGACATTTGTGAGTTGATCGGCAAGACTTTTGAGACGATTGCAATACGCATTTGTCGTCGAAAAATCAGCAAGACTTGTGTTAGTGAATTCCTTATTAAGATATAGGGCCCTGGAGTTTTTATTATCATTAAACAGATCCGCAACACTGTGCCAAGCATGTTCAGCCGAGTCGTCGTCAATGAGAATGGAGGTGAGAATGTCGGATGAGACCGTGGCATAAATCCACTGTAAGACTGCCGCATCGAGCCGTTTCCAGAGAGGTAGATCAGTGGCTTTGGCTGTGTCATACACAGCTTTCTCCTTTGCATCTGAAGGTGGGATGATATGTTCAAGCACGTCATGAACTCTTGCTTGAACCTTGAATAGCGCTGCCCAGGAATGGTATTGTCCTGATTCCAAGTCCAACGTGATGGGGATGAGAGATTTCACATTGGTGATAGCCAAGGCAGGATGAAATTTGGGAGTTTCGGCCATGATGGTCGGTAACACAGTGAAAAAGAAGGAGGTTGTAATGAGAGGAAAGAGAATAAGATCTGAGTCGGTATAGGAGTAACCTTCTGAGGGAGAACAGGAAGATGTGAAAAGTAATGATGGTGGTGGAAAGAAATTTTATGGCAGAAAAGTAATGAACAGGAAGATGGGAACAAGAAGTGAGAGAGAAAGAAATTTGATAGCTCTGATACCATGAAATATTATAATTTCCCTGTCTCCTGTCCATTGATTTACTAAGGTTAATATACAGGAATTACCAACGGTTACAAACTTGATACTAGGCTAAGAATCAGGAATTTGATATTACCTAATAAATACAAATAACTATTTTCTAAATATATACATATTCTATCAGTATTTAATAGTAGTTTTATTAATTATTTTAATTCACAATTCTAAATCATTTGTTTAGATAAAATTAATTTGGTTACGAGTTAGTATTTGGTACTTTTTTTATTAAATAATTACTCGTGGGAACGATACTCTATTTATAATTTAATATTTGTTGACCGTGTATACTTGCACGTATTCATTAATTATGAAATCAACGAACATGTCTTTAAGTTAATTATAAAAAGTCAATAGTGATATTCTATTTTGGAGGAGAGAGAGAGAGAGAGAGAGTTAAACAACGGTGGTAGATGACGACAACATGGTGGTAGATGGTGACAACAATGGTGGTTGATAGTCAGCGTCAAGATGACACGTCATCGCCATAATTGAACATAGGCTAGTGCCTAAGTAGACACCTAACCCTTATTTTTATACCACTGTTTTATTTGTTTAGCTTTTATTTATAATTAAGAACCTATTTTATTATAATTCTATTCTAGTAATACATTTCATTTTAGGGCTAAGATTTCTATTCTAGTAATACATTTCATTTTAGTAACAATTGCCAATTGGACAATAATCAAATATTAATTTTCAGTAATATTAATATATAAGTTTTTAAAGCCTGCAGAATAATTTTAGATGCAGCATGTTAGTGTGACGCCCCCAAAATAGGTATATATCACCCATCTTGAGTAGCCAAATACATGGTACAAAATTCAAATACAAATTAATAATACAACTGTCGTATAGAATACGACAAGACATAACTGAGAGTTTTAATAATAATATTGTCATCTAGACAATATCCACACTCAATTGAGTCCTCATTACATTTATTGTCACACTTTTTAGCAGAATAATGAGGACTACTAATGTTATCATCTGGACCGTCACTCCGTTCTCCGACTAGTCCCAGCTACGTTCTCATTTCCTGAAGAGAATAGTGAAAGAAAGGGTGAGCTCTAATAGCCCAGTAAGAAATATTATGACTAAGATAATACAGAATAATTTATCGTTAGCCTTCAACAGTGTTAAATTGATAAAATATAACAAACATCAAGTTTAACTGCAGCGGAACAAGCAATCCATTAGAAGAGTCAAGTAGAGAATAAAATCTACTATCTTCTATGATTTAAAAAGTTTTTCATCACTTTTATCGCTAAGACTCAGCTTAATAAATAAACCACATCATCCCTGCACTACGGCCAAGGAAATTCATTAGTACCACGACCATAATTATCCATGCACTACGGGCCAAGGATATTCGTGTATTCATCAATGGTCATGATCATGCCAATAACTGTCCATCAATGCACTACGGCCAATGAGGATTTTTACCACATCATTTGTAACATTACGATCATGATTATACCGAATAATCCCTGGTCATAATCATACCAAGTCCATCTATACACTACAGGCCACAGATTTCTTTCAACATAATATAAGCATGAGGACGATGACAATTCAATAAAACAAGTTCACGAATAAATTTTAAAGATTTATAAGTTAATTTATCATGAACTCAATAACGTTCAAATTGTCAACATGATACTGTTTTGTGGAGTAAAATTCAAGAATGTTCAGAAGAATATTTCCATGAAAGGATACTGGATGAAGCGCAAATATCAAGGATATTCCACTAATTTCAAGGAGTATAGAAGTCAAAGCTTTAACCAACTTAGTATAAAAGAAAATATGAAACTGCAAATGGATTTTCGTCCGCCATGCGGTAATCCACTTAGACAGATCATTTTCACAATTTAATAAGGAATGAATACGAAGGATTGGTCACCATGCATGTGATAATCCACATAGACAAGTTATTCCAACAGAATAATAAAGAATGGAATAACATAAGAAATCACCATGCATGCGATATACCGCACAGATAGGTTATTCCAGCAGAATAATAAAGAAAGGAAGCAGATCATGCGTAATCCGCACAGACAAGATGTTCCAACAGAATAATAAAGAACGGAACCAGGTAATGCGTAAACCGCACAGACAGGATGTTCCAACAGAATAATAAAGAATGGAACCAGGTCATGCGTAAACGCACAAACAGGATGTTCCAACAGAATAATAAAGAATGGAATAACAAAAGAATTTCACCATGTATGCGGTACTTCGCATAGACAGGTTATTCCAATACAATGATAAAGAATGGAATAACAGAAGTTCTCTTCATGAAGACGAAAGAAATAATACCCATTACCTTAAAACAAAGAGTATTTCGACTGGTAAGGCGAGGATATTCTTGAAAAAAACTTATAGTGTTTTCTACGCTCAAAGCTTCGTAAAACTCTAAAGAAATACGTTCAAGATTATAGAAGGAGAATTCTCTGAACTTCTGGTGTGATTTTCAATTCTAACTAAGCATCCTATTTATAGAAGAATGGAAAGGATACTATACTGCACTATGCAATAAAATATAATATATTCTATTTATAATCAAATAAAACAAAACTTTATAAAAAGTATTCTGTTTTATATAAAAAGTTTTTACTATGCAAACACTATGCAGGTACTATGCAATACTATGCATAATAAAATATAATATATTCTATTTATAGTCTAATAAAACAACTAACTTTATAAAAGTATTCTGTTTTAAATAAAATATTTTACTATGCAAAATACTATGCATAATAGAATAGAATATATTCTATTTATAGTCTAATAAAACAGATAATTTTATAAAAGTATTCTATCTTATATAAAAAGCTTTTCTGTTTTATTACATTAATAATACTAATAAAATAACATTTATCATCATTATTATAATTCACAATATTAATCAATCAGGTCGTTCCTAGGAAAGAGGGGCTTTCCAATAAGAATTTCTCCCCATTGGCGCGCAATTAGGTGACCAAACCTCTCCTTGACAGAACTTCTAGACATCGTTAATATTGTAAATAATAATATTAATAACTTTATCATCTCAATTATTGATTATAAAATATTGACAATAATTGAACAAAACTGAGTGACTTCTCACGTAAGCATCAATAATCAATACTGTGTGCTACTATGCCCCACGCGTATTCCTGTACTTTAAACATCGGGTGTTTCAATAGTTAACGGTAAAACTTCCGCCATTATTTTCATAAAAATATTTTTGTCATTTTCTCAATCCAACAATAATTCCGTTGTGGGGTCCACCAATAATTGTGTCATTGTACGAATATTCCCCGACCAATCGAATATTATATAAAAACTTGCGTACTTTGCAAAATTTATAAATATTACCCAAAACTATAACATTATATCAAATTCATTCCATAATATTCAAAAATGATATTTATAGAAAATTCATCTTTATTCATAAAAGTTGGGGTCTTACAACCTCCCCTTCTTATGAAATTTCGCCCTCGAAATTAGGGTACGTACCTGGTATGTTGAAGAGGTAAGGATACCTTGATTTCATCTCAGATTCTAACTCCCAGGTCATTTCCTCAACATCGTGGTTCCTCCACAAAACTTTGACTTGAGGTATAACCTTGGAGCGTAGAACATGTTTCTTCTTATCCAAGATTTTAACAGGAACCTCTTCATACGTTAAATCTTCCGCTATTTCGTCCGGTTCTAACTAAATAATGTGGTGCGGGTCTTTCACATATTTACGTAACATAGATATGTGAAAAATATTATGAACACGAGACATACTTGGCGGTAAAGCGAGTCTATAGGCCACAGTTCCTACTCGATCGAGGATTAAAAATGGGCCAATGAATCGAGGATTGAGCTTTCCTCTCTTTCCAAATCTCGTAACTCCTTTCCATGGAGCAACACGTAACAACACATGATCTCCAATATCGAATTCTACGTCCTTTCGATGAAGATCAGTAAAACTCTTTTGTCGATCTTGTGAGGTTTTTATACGTTGTTAGATTGTTTGAATCTTTTCCGTAGTCATACGTACCAAATCTGGTCCCAAAAACATTGTTTAACCCACCTCATCCCAGCACACTGGAGAACCACACTTTCTTCCATACAACGCCTCGAATGGAGCCATGCCAATACTTGCTTGATAACTGTTGTTGTAGGAAAACTCCACCAATGGTAAGAACTTGTCCCAAGTTCCCTTGAAGTCAAGGACACAGAGTCTTAATAGATCTTCAAGAGTTTGAATAGTCATCTTCAACTTCCCGTCCTTCTAAGGATGATATGCCGAGCTAAATTATAAATTCGTGCCCATAGCTTTTTGCAAACTAACCCAAAATCTTGAAGTGAATCTTGGGTCTCGATCAGAAACTATGGATACTGGCATACCATGCAATCTTACAATCTCGTTTATGTGCATACGAGCTAGACGTTCAAGTGTATAAGTTTCTCGTATCGGTAAAAAATGAGCAGACTTGGTCAATCTATCAACAATGACCCAAATCGCATCTATGCCTTGAGAAACATTGGGAAGACCGGTAACAAAATCCATGGTAATGTGCTCCCACTTCCATTCTAGAATTTCAAGTGGTTGCAATGGACCTTTTGGTACTTGATGCTCTGCCTTAACTCGTTGAAACGTTAGACACCTTGAGATAAACAACGCTATCTCTCTCTTCATATTGCTCCATCAAAATATATGACAAAGATCACGAAACATTTTGGTACTCCTATGATGGATTGCAAATGGTTTGTTGTGCGCCTCCATCATGATTTTATACTTTAAATCAGGGTCATTAGGAACACAAAGTCTGGAGTTGACTCGAAGTATTCTTTCTTCATCGATTCTTGCTTCCGGCATAGCACCTTCTTGCACTTTCTTCCCTATATGCATCAGCTCCAGGTCTGTAGTTTGAGCAGCTTTAACTTTATCGATTAAAGTCGGTTCTACTCGTATATTCGCCATCATCACATGGGTCCCCGGAGTCTTTAACTCTATCTCCATCCTTTGCTAGTCACACAAAATGGGCCATTGCGTTGACAATATCGCACTCGTACCCGCATATGATCTTCTACTCAATGCGTCAGCTACCACGTTAGCTTTTCCAGGATGGTATTGAATGGTATGATCATAATCTTTCAACAGTTCAAGCCAATGTCGTTTCCGCATGTTGAGTTCCTTTTGGGTGAAGAAATATTTGAGGCTTTTATGATCCGTAAAGATCTCCACTTTCTCCCCATACAAGTAATGCCTCCAAATTTTAAGTGTGAAGACAACAACTGCCAACTCTAGATCATGAGTAGGATAATTTCTCTCATATTCTTTGAGTTGCCGAGAGGCATAGGCTATGACTTTTCCATGTTGCATGAGAACACATCCTAACCCTTTGCCCGATGCATCACTGTAGATGATAAATCCCTCCGAGCCAGATGGTATTGTCAGAACAGGTGCTGAAATGAGTCTCCTCTTGAGTTTTTGAAAACTCTTCTCATATTCCACGCTCCAACCGAATTTTATATCTTTCCGAGTCAGCTGAGTTAATGGAGTAGCGATTCGAGAAAACCCTTCCACGAATCTCCGATAATAACCAGCTAATCTGAGAAAGCTACGTACTTCGATCACTGATTTAGGTTGCTCCCAGCTTTGAATGGCTTCAATTTTTGCCGGGTCAACAGATATTCCATGACTTAATACTACGTGCCCAAGGAATGCTACTTCCTCAAGCCAGAACTCATATTTCTTCAACTTAGCATAAAGCTTGTTTTCACGAAGCTTTTAGAGTATCAGCCTCAAGTGTTGCTCATGATCTTCATGGCTTTTGGAATATATTAGGATGTCATCAATAAAGACGACCACAAAGTGATCCAAATATTCTTTGAATACTCGGTTCATCATATCCATGAAGGCAGCAGGAGCATTAGTCAATCCAAAAGATATGAATAAAAATTCATAGTGCCCGTATCGAGTTCTGAAGGCAGTCTTTGGAATATCCTCAGTTTTAACCTTCAACTGATGATATCCAGAACGAAGATCGATCTTTGAAAAGAATTTGGCGCCTTGCAACTGGTCAAATAGGTCATCAATACATGGCAATGGGTACCTATTTTTGATGGTGACATGATTCAACTCCCGATAGTCATTACAAAGTCGCATACTCCCATCTTTCTTCTTCACGAATAGAACAGGAGCACCCCAAGGAGACATACTAGGACGAATGAAACCAATGTGTAACAATTCCTGCAATTGGGTCTTTAACTTCTGAAGTTCAATAGGATCCATTCGATATGGGGCTTTGGAAATAGGTTTTGTACCGGGTTCAAGGTCGATACAAAATTCAATTTAATGCTCTGGGGTAGTCCAGGAAGTTCTTCAGGGAATACGTCAGGAAATTTATTAACAATAGAAATATCATTCAAATCTGAAGTATTTTTGTTTAAATCTGTGACATGAGCTAAGAAAGCTTGACATCCATTTTTTAATAAACGAATAGCTTTATGGCTTGAGATGACGGTGATTAATTTTAATGGTTTGGTTGCTTGAATTCGCATAATAGGTTGGTTAGGAATATGAAAGCTAACAACCTTACGAAAATAATCAATTTTTGAATGATGAGTAGTTAACCAATTAATTCCTAGAATTACATCAAATGCAAGTATTTTTAATGAAACAAAATCGACAGGTAATGTGAGGGTACCGATATGAATCCAACAAGACTTATAAACAGTGGATGTAATGAAGGTTTCTCCCAACGGAGTTTCCACAGATAAGTCAAAGTCTAATTTCTCCAGAGTCAAATTTAATCGTTGAGTGCAAGTAGGAGAAATAAAAGAATGGGTAAAATCGGTATCAAATAAGGTATAGACTTCGCTAGAATTTATGATAAGCTTATCCGTGATGACCTCGTTCGGGTTCCTTACTTTCTGGGAGGTCACAACAAAAGTTCTCCCTTGAATTACTGATTTTGACTTGTCTGAGACGGTATTTTGTGTCACCGTTCCAACTGGACTTGTCTTCGGTGCACGACAAAATCGGGCTAGGTGACCTTCTCTTCTATAATTATAGCACGCTTTGGATGGCATCGCGCAATTTGGACTGATATGTCCCTCCCCTCCGCATTTGAAACATATGATAGGTGGTCGTTCTCCTTCCTTAACAACGGGTGCTGGTGCTGGCGTCTTTCCATCTTTGTTGAATCTTCTCTTCTTGAAATGTCCATTCTTATTTTCTTGACCATGATTACCACTGAAGTGGTTACCATTTCTGGCATGTTGATTCCCTCCACGTTTGTTGTCACCGCTTCGATGACTGTTACCACTGGCATTATCATTTTGTCGGTTGCTTTCTCTTGGTTGAGTTGACTCGTTATCGCGCTCCAATAACTGAGCTCTATTTAAAACATCTGAATACAAACATAGTTTATGAGAAATTAGATATTGACGTATCTCAGGTTTCAAACCTCTTAGAAACATCCGCGTCATTCTCTTCTCATTGTCAACCAAATGAGACGCAAACTGGGACAACTTAACAAACTTAGCTTCGTACTGCGACACAGTCATATTGTTCTGCTCCAACTTGATGAACTCTACCTCTTTCATGTGATGAATACTTTCGGGAAAGTATTTGTTGTTGAATAGTTCTTGGAACTTCTCCCAAGACATCTTCAGTGCGGCAAGTTGAGTACGCTTTACCGATTTCCACCAGTAATCTGCCTCTCCTCACAACATAAAGGTGGCAAAGGGAACCTTTTTCTCCTCGGAGCATCCCAAGACATCAAATATCTTGGTGGTCTGCTTTATCCACGTCTCTGCCTTAAGTGGTTTTGGTTCTCCAATAAACTCCGGTGGTCCCAGCTCCTTGAACAGTTTAGCGGTGACCGTCCGAGAGTTGCCAGTATTTCCACCTGCATTTTGGACAGGAGTCTCTTTTGCCTGATGTTGTACGAATTGCAGAAAGCTCCTAAACATTTCGTCGTTCGCCATTTGGTCGGTATTGTTGTTGACCTGAGGATTATTTCCTTCCTGATGCACATTATCCTGGGTGTTGATTTGTGGTGACTCAACTATCTCCTGTGCTCCATTGATATTCTCAACATTCTCAGATGTCATTTTTAGATACTGCCACAAAACAAGGGTTAATTGACATATAACATATTATCACTATACTCTGATCGACCAATTAAATACCAAATAAACTTAGGCAGGTCATACCAGCGAAGGAATTCCCCATCTCTCCCCTCCTAGTTCTAGTCTCACATCTTAGCCAGGGATCATATCCCTAAACTTTGATACCAATTGTGACGCCCCAAAATAGATATACATCACCCATCTTGAGTTGCCAAATACATGGTACAAAATTCAAATACAACTTAATAATATAACTGTCGTGTAGAATACGACAAGACATAACTTAGAGTTTTAATAAGAATATTCTCATCTAGACAATATCCACACTCAATGGAGTCCTCATTACATTTATTGTCGCACTATTTAACAGAATAGTGAGGACTACTAATGCTATCATTTGGACCGTCACTTTGTTCCCTGACTAGTCCCAGCTACGTTCTCATTTCTTGAAGAGAACAGTGAAAGAAAGGGTGAGCTCAACTAGCCCAGTAAGAAATATTATGACTAAGATAATACAGAATAATTTATCGTTAGCCTTCAACAGTGTTAAACTGATAAAATATAACAAACATCAAGTTTAACTGCAGCGGAACAAGCAATCCATTAGAAGAGTCAAATAGAGAATAAAATCTACTATCTTCTATGATTTAAAAGGTTTTTCATCACTTTTATCATTGAGACTCAACTTAATAAATAAACCACACCATCCCTGCACTACGGCCAAGGATATTCATTAGTATCACGACCACAATTATCCATGCACTACGGGCCAAAGATATTTGTGTATTCATCAATGGTGATGATCATGCCAACAACTGTCCATCAATGCACTACGGCCAATGAGGATTTTTACCACATCATTTGTAACATTACGGTCATGATTATACCAAATAATCCCTGGTCATAATCATACCAAGTCCATCTATGCACTACAGGCCACAGATTTCTTTCAACATAATATAAGCATGAGGACGATGACAATTCAATAAAACAAGTTCACGAATAAATTTTAAAGATTTATAAGTTAATTTATCCTGAACTCAATAACGTTCAAATTGTCAACATGATACTGCTTTGTGGAATAAAATTCAAGAATGCTCAGAAGAATATTTCCATGAAAGGATACTGGATGAAGCGCAAATATCAAGGATATTCCACTAATTTCATGGAGTATAGAAGTCAAAGCTTTAACCAACTGAGTATAAGAGAATATATGAAACTGCAAATGGATTTTCGTTTGCGATGCGGTAATCCACTTAGACAGATCATTTCCAAATTTTAATAAGGAATGGATACAAAGGATCATTCACCATGCATGTGATAATCCACAAAGACAGGTTATTTCAACAGAATAATAAAGAATGGAATAACATAAAAAATCACCATGCATGCGATAAACTGCACAGACAGGTTATTCTAACAGAATAATAAAGAAGGAAACCAGGTCATTCGTAATCCGCACAGACAAGATGTTCCAATAATAAAGAACGGAACCAGGTTATGCGTAAACCGTACAGACAGGATGTTACAACAGAATAATAAAGAATGGAATAACAAAAGAATTTCACCATGTATGCGGTACTTCGCATAGACAGGTTATTCCAACATAATGATAAAGAATGGAATAACAGAAGTTCTCTTCATGAAGACGAAAGAAATAATACCCCTTACCTTAAAACAAAGAGTATTTCGACTGGTAAGGCGAGAATATTTTTGAAGAAAACTTATACTGTTTTCTGCGTGTAAAGCTTCTTAAAACTCTAAAGAAATACGCTCAAGATTATAGAAGGAGAATTCTCTGAACTTCTGGTGTGATTTTCAATTCTAACTAAACATCCTATTTATAGAAGAATGGAAAGGAAACTATGTTGTACTATGCAATAAAATATAATATATTCTATTTATAATCAAATAAAACAAAACTTTATAAAAAGTATTCTGTTTTATATAAAAAGTTTTACTATACAAACACTATGCAGATACTATGCAAATACTATGCAGGCACCATGCAACACTATGCATAATAAAATATAATATATTCTATTTATAGTCTAATAAAACAACTAACTTTATAAAAGTATTCTGTTTTATATAAAAAGATTTTACTATGCAAAATATTATGCATAATAGAATATAATATATTCTATTTATAGTCTAATAAAACAGATAACTTTATAAAAGTATTCTGTCTTATATAAAAAGCTTTTCTGTTTTATTACATTAATAATACTAATAAAACAACATTTATCATCATTATTATAATTCACAATATTAATCGACCAGGTCATTCCCAGGAAAGATGGGGCTTTCCAATAAGGATTTCTCCCCATTGGCGCGCAATTAGGTGACCAAATCTCTCATTGACAGAACTTCTAGACATCGTTAATATTGCAAATAATAATATTAATAACTTTGTCATCTCAATTATTAATTATAAAATATTGACAATAATTGAACAAAATTGAGTGACTTCTCACGTAAGCATCAATAATCAATACCCTGTGCTACTATGCCCCACACGTATTCTTGTACTTTTAACAACGGGTGTTTCAACAGTTAACGGTAAAACTTCCGCCGTTATTTTCATAAAAATATTTTTGTCGTTTTCTCAATCCTACAATAATTCCGTTGTGGAGACCACCAATGATTGTGCCGTTGTACGAATATTGCCTGTTAAAATGAATATTCACCAACCAATCGAATATTATATAACAACTTGCGTACTTTGCAAAATTTATAAATATTACCCACAACTATAACATTATATCAAATTCATTCCATAATATTCAAAAATGATATTTGTAAAAAATTCATCTTTATTCATAAAAGTTGGGGTCTTACCGTTGGCCTCTTAATTACTTTTTTTAAGTAACCATTGGAAAATTAAAGATATCATCAACAATTATCTAAAGAGTTTAACTTAATGATATTCCTAGATAGGTAATATATTTGGAAGAAATTTGGTGTTTTTTTATTATTCTTAAATTTCTTAGAACCTGCTCCCTCCCTCCATCCCTAAAAAATTGGCTTAATTTGATTTATTTGGACAAATTGATCAATTTAAGAATTAAGACTTAAGAATAGTACTAATTATATTTTCAAACTTATGAAAATTGGAGTCGATAGTAAATTTATTTATGGTTAGAGTTTTTAAATCTATATTAAAAAACGGAGTATAAATTTTGATTACAAAATTGGCCAATTTGACAAAAAAAAAGAGAGTCAAACTAAGACACTTTTACGAGACATAAGGAGTATTATAATTCAATTTTAGGGATACATTTCATCCTAAAGGCCGATGGGTGGTGAAATCTTGGAAAATTTACTCTCTTTCCTCTATTTTATTTTTTTTAATTTGTGTGAAAAATATACTTAGGTCTTCCTTTTGAGGACGGAGGGAATATTTACTCTTATATTTTCATTAACTTAAAAATTCATATTCATTTCAATTTTTTAAATCCAAATATATAGGGGGTTTTAATTTTAAGATTTCATTTTAATACGTTATGGTTGGGTTGGTAGGGCGTGCTCAGTTGGGCCCATCGGTGCATGTGACCTGTTTCGGCCATATATAAATGTACAAGGAGGCCTGTTGGGCTTGCTGGGTTCAGAGAAGCCTATTTTGTAGGCCCAAGTCAAATGTTCAATAACAATATTCAAAGTACTCCATCCGCCTCAGTCCCATAATTTATGATGTTTTAGATTATTTTAATTTTTTCAAATTATTTGACTTTTTATATAATATAGGAGAATTAATCACAATCTTTCTAAAATTATTCCTCATTAAAAAATGCTACAGATGAGAGAGAATATGCGATAAATATATAATAAAGGGTATTATAGATAATTAATATTATATTTAATGATATATTATGGGACAGAGAAAGTATTAATATGTATTAGTTTAGAAGCTCAACAACCATGTGCAAAAGCACGGGCCATGTAGATAATGATTCAATATATTAATTATTAAATTATAAAAATAATAAAGTGTATTAGAAAATTTTAATGATGATAATCAAAACTTATATAATAATAATAATAATATAAAAGAGGGTCGATTGTATATATAAAATTCATATATATTCTATTGAACTTTTAGGAGTTCGATTGTATTTCAGATTCTTAGTGTCCTGATATGAAATTTGTTATTTTTTTATATAAAAAAAAGTTATTATCACGTAAATTCTTATTTTCATTATAATTTTTTTTTATCGTTTGTAGCCAATTATAATTTTAATATATTTCATTTGCTCTTTTCAAATGTTACAAATAGGGTGAGCATGATGCGGTTTGAAGTCCAAATTGCACTCGAAACCGCTTAGGTGTGATTTGAAAAATTCAAAACCGCACACGAAATCGTTTGTGATTGGTGTGGTGCGATTTTAAAGTGTGCAGTATGGTTTTAATTGGTGCGGTTTCGGTTTCAAAACAAATTTAAACAACAAAAAGTCTAAACCTTCAATAAAATTTAACATAGAACTTACATCGAGCAATTAACTTAGTGACAGAGTCGACAATGAGAATAATATCAAGCATAGAACTAAACCTCCTTATGCCAAATATGTCAAATTCACCATCAAATCATAAAACAGTGAAACACGTAAAACTAAAACATACGCTATATAAAACAACAGAGACCATATATTCGATAACAAGCAAGAAGGTTTATCTAGTTCCCCAAAAATTAAACGTATATATACTGGAGATATAATTAAATTCTATCTTATATATTGCAGGGAGGACTTATAGAATATAATCCTAACTATACCTAATTTGAAAAATAATCTATTAGACTATTACTATTATAGCATTGACCTTAACCAATGCATCAAGTGCTCGAACCAACGAATTTTGCCCCTCAACTATAAGCCCCTCCAATAACGCATCAAAAAAATTCGAAATTCTAAAACCCAATTGCTTAATTTTTGACTTTATAACCTCTAACAATTTTCTTTCAATTGGTAAAAAAAATGACAATGTAAGACTGGAATTTTCTCTGAGCGTGTTCAAGTGAAAAGTAAATTTAGAATTTACTAAAGATAATACATACATATACACACATGGTGCGGTTTCAGTTTTATGTGTGCGATTTTAGTTAGTAACCAAACCAGAACCGTAAATTTGGTTATTCAACCCACCTAAAACCGCCACATACGCCAGAACCGTTGATGCGGTTTTAATTGGAGCGGTTCGTGTTATTTTTTGTGCAATTTCGATTCTAATTTGGTTACTTGTTCAGCCCTAGTTACAAACAATAAATTATTTGATTTTGTGGATATATATAATCAAAATGGTCAACTAGTACCACCTCTATCACCAAACCATCCAAAAAGACAAGTATAACTTGCTGACCTAATTAATAAAATTCAGAATATATATATATATATATATATATATATATATATATAGGCCGGATCAGGTTCGGACCTAACCAAAATCCAGACTTTTTTTTTTGCTTTTTTTTAAAACAACTAATTTTTTATGAAACTTGAATTTTTACATAATACAGTATTTTGGTGTGATTTCGATACATATAACAAAATATATCTGTACAAACTGTACTATATAAAAATCCAAAATACTGTATTTTGTAAAAATTCAAGTTATATATATATATATATATATATATATATATATATATATATATATATATATATATATTAGTTGTTTTAAAAACAAAAAAAGCCAAAAAAAGGTCCGGATTTTAAACCTGTCCGGGCTCCCGGACAGGATCCGACATGTATATATATATATATATATATATATATATATATATATATATATATGGGGACCGATCCATAGCATCTATATGCTATGAGACTAATATTGGCATATAGACTCTAAACCACACGATTTATTGCTTAACGGCTGCGATCTAGAGATATAAACCCCCGTCCGCTAGTATTACTAGCGGATGTAATTATTATAATTTCCAGACAATTAAGCCCCTCGTTACTGAATAACTATAACAGATGGCAGATGGTCCGCTAGTATTACTAGCGGATAGAAGTCAGTAGAAGCCCATAGTCCGCTAGTAATACTAGCGGATAGAAGTCAGTAGCCATTGCATGCCATGAGAACCGATCATATCTTCTGTTTTAAGACATGGCGCAACTGGATCTTTTGGGTTTCCATTCTTGCCTCCAGAAGCTTTGTTTTCAAACTGTTCTTCTGTGAACCACGTGGCCACTCAATGTACCCTTTCATGCCTCGAGTTATATGGGGATTCCATGAATCAGGCTAGCTCCACTGTCCGGTCAAATCTGTGGGGCTGAGACCACCTTTAACCGAACCTCGATCTGGAGAAGTGATGACCCCATTCGAAAGACATCCATTAAAGAGCCTTCTATTCATTCCCTCCACTACAATTATCTTGTAGTTTTCATCATTGTTTGGCAGTGATCTCCACAACCGAGATATGGATGATACCTTTTTCAGTTGCCCAGTTGGCACAGAGCAGACTTCACTGATTTCAGTAATTGGTGTCTCCTCACCTGCATTTTCTTCCCATTCTGTTCCACTGCCTGACATGTTACTGTCTCGGTGAATCTTATTCACAGATGAATCGCTACCGGCAGGTGAATAACTTGAACCCTGGTCATCAAGATGGCTTACAGTTTCCCACCCACTATCATCATCTTCTATATCTCCACTTTGACTAGCATAAACATTAGAATATCTCTGAATCCCTTCTTTATTGTACATATTAGCTTTTGGACTGACAGTATGAACTTTTGAAGTATGGCTGTCAGGACTGTATACCCCCACAAGGTTCACTCTCTATCTCATTGGCTTCACCGAAATTAACGTCTTCAAAAATAGAGAAAATATCTTCCGGATTTGAGGGCTCATATATAAATTCCCTGATATCTTTAATGTTCACTGAGGCTGCAGCCAGTCGAAGTAAATATGTTTTTCTCATCTCCTCCACATCAGTTATTGAACTTTTTCAACTTAGAAACATCTCCAAATCAGCTATCAGATTATTCATCTGAGAATACTTCTCTTCAAGTGTCACCTTTGCATCAACAAGCTTCATCTGAACTCTTTCTTCACGCCATACCTCAGTCATATGCAACATCTTCCTCTCGTCTTCCACTTCATCCCACAGTTTCAAGGATTCTCTGTTCAGCTTTGTCTTCTCCAATTTCCTTAGCAAGCTCATCGAATACTTCCTCAATTAACTCTCTGGCCTTCCGCTCTTTTTCAAAATCCTACATAAATCGCTTCGCTGATAGCTTGGCATCAGCCAACTCATTGACTAACTTGGAATTTACTATTTCCATCCGCTGACGATTTTTCCTCTCTCTGTTCAGATCGGCTTTTACATCATCAATAATTGCACGGACTTTCTCATGTTCTCTACTTCGCCAGATGTTACTTGGGCTTCTACTGACTTCTTTCCGCTAGTAATACTAGCGGACCATCTGCCATCTGTCATAGTTATTCTGTAACGAGGGGCTTAATTGTCTGGAAATTATAATAATTACATCCGCTAGTAATACATATATATATATATATATAGAACGGATCCAGTCCAGGAGTCCGGACTGGATCAAAAAACGGACCAATTTTTTTTTGTTTTTTTTGCTTTTTTTTTTTTGAAACAACTAAAAAAAAAATATTTATGGAACTGAAATTTTTCCATAATACAGTGTTTTGGGGGTGTTTTTAATACCTATACCAACCAATGTATGTACAGTCTGCCCAGACTGTACAGACATGTTTTGTTATAGGCATCCAAATCACGCCAAAAACACTGTATTATGGAAAAATTTCAGTTCCATAATTTTTTTTTTTTTAGTTGTTTCAAAAAAAAAAAGCAAAAAAAAAAAAAAAAAAAGGTCCGGATTTTAACAAAATCCGGGAGTCCGGACCTGATCCGGACTCTATATATATATATATATATATATATAGCATAGAAAGCCGGTTTTTTATGCTATAGCGACATAAAAAACCGTCGCTATAGCCGATTCGCTCCCTCCAGTTCGTTGGAGAGATCCGGACTATATATATATATATAGAACGGATCCAGTCCGGGAGTCCGGACTGGATCAAAAAACGGACCAATTTTTTTTTTGTTTTTTTTGCTTTTTTTTTTTGAAACAACTAAAAAAAAAATATTTATGGAACTGAAATTTTTCCATAATACAGTGTTTTGGGGGTGTTTTTAATACCTATACCAACCAATGTATGTACAGTCTGCCCAGACTGTACAGACATGTTTTGTTATAGGCATCCAAATCACGCCAAAAACACTGTATTATGAAAAAATTTCAGTTCCATAAATTTTTTTTTTTTAGTTTTTTCAAAAAAAAAAGCAAAAAAAAAAAAAAAAAAAAGGTCCGGATTTTAACAAAATTCGGGAGTCCGGACCTGATCCGGACTCTATATATATATATATATATATATATATATATATATATATATATATATATATATATATATATATGGGACCGCATCCATGGCAACCGGTTGCTGGTAAAAACCCAAAAAGTAATAGCACAACAACTTGTAGCGGCTGGAGTAACATTCTTAATTGTCCCATTCTTTTTGGCACTTGATGTTTTTTTATCAAGTATTTATGCATTTATTTTGTAATAATAACCATTTAGCCAAGTATGTATCCACTTTGATTATTAATATTATTATATTAATATTTTGTAATATTAGTATTTATAATATTTATATATTAAATGCTAATATTACAAAATATTGTATTAATATTAATATTATAAAATATTGTATTAATAATATTACAAAATATTATTATTAATATTAATATTATAAATACTAATATTACAAAATATTAATATAATAATATTAATATTTATATTTATAATATTAATATTAAGCATTAATAATATTACAAAATATTATATTATTATTACAAAATATTATAATATTATTACAAAATATTAATACTTATAATATAATATTATTACAAAATAAATGCATAAATACTTGGTAAAAGAAGACATCAAGTGTCAAAAAGAATGAGACAATTAAGAATGTTACTCCAGCCACTACAAGTTGTTGTGCCATTACTTTTTGGGTTGGTACCAGCAACCGGTTGCCATGGATGCGGTTCCTATATATATATATATATATATATATATATATATATATATATATATTAGTCGTACTATCCGTGCCTACGGCACTACGTACGAAAGGGAGGAGAGATTGACGGCGACTAGAGAATGGAAGAGATAGAGGGCGAGCTCGGGAGGAGAAAGAACGGAGGAGGATACAAGAGTGTGAGAGAGAACAATTTTTTATCTTTGAAGTTAAAGAGCATATAATGGACGGTGAGATTTATTCCAAACTTTGGACGAGTTTGATCGTTTATTAGAGTGAGAGAGAAATTCAAAATCAATTGTGTTTTGTTAATTATATATATATATATATATATATATATATATATATATATATATATAGGAAAAAGGGTCAAAAAAGCTCCTAATATTTACCCCAATGTCCCACTTGCACCCTAAACTAATTATTTTTTCAAAAGTACCCTTAACGTTACATTTTTGGGTCATCCGTTCCCCTGCCGTTAACAAAAGATAAACGGGGTTAAAATGTGATTATGTGACAGGCTTAAATATAAAATATATTCTAAATAAAACAATATATATCATTTAATCAAAATAAAAAATATTAAAATTCAAAATAAAAAAGCATAACATATTTACATCATTTAATCAAAATAATAAAATTTAAATTATTTTGTTAACTAATCAAAACAACTAATTAAATAAAATAAGTTGTATAACATATTTACATCATTTAATCAAAATACTTAAATTACTAAAATCATAATACTAAATAATATTTTTGAAATTCAAAACTGGAGTATTATGATTATTTTAGTAATTTTTAATATTAATTTTTAAAATCATATCAATTTAAAAATATTATGATGTAATTTGAATTTTTTAATACATTTTTTAAAATATTATTACATCATCAAATTATAACATATATTGTTATGTATAGATTATTACATCATCAAATTATTTATATTATTTATAACATATATAGATTATGTATAGATTATTACATCATCAAATTTTTATATGGTTTAAAAATATTATTTCGTATTATGATTTTAGTAATTTAAAAATTTTATATCAATTAGTATTTAGTATTATGATTTTAGTATTTTAATGATGTAATTTTTTGTTGTTTTGATTAATTAACAAAATAATTTGAATTTTAGTATTTTTAGCATTTTTTAATTTGATTTTTTTAGTATTTTAGTATTTTTTTAAATTAGTATTTTAGTATTTTTTAAAATTAGTATTTGATGTAAATATGTTATGTTTTGAATTTTAGTATTTTGATTAAATGATGTAAATATGTTATACAACTTATTTTATTTAATTAGTTGTTTTGATTAGTTGATAAAATAATTTGAATTTTATTATTTTGAATAAATGATGTAAATATGTTATGCTTTTTTTTTTTTTTGAATTTTAGTATTTTTTTTGTTTTGATTAAATGATATATATTGTTTTATTTAGAATATATTTTATATTTAAGCCTGTCACGTCATCACATTTTAACTCCGTTTGTCTTTTGTTAACGGCAGGAGTACGGATGACCCAAAAATATAACGTTAAGGGTACTTTTAAAAAAAAAATAGTTTAAGGTGCAAGTGGGATATTGCAGTAAACATTAGTGGCTTTTTTGACCCTTTGTCCTATATATATATATAGGGAGCCCTTCCATAGCAACCGGTTGCTATGAGAACTGTGCAACAACCTCTTTTTGGACCGTTGATAAACTTATTGGAAGGCTGAGATTGAAACATAAATATACCAAGCTTGCACAACTTGTACCGGCTTTTATTTTAATATGAGGACCCCACATAGTCAATATGTTGTCAGTTTATTGAAATAAAATGAATTTTTAATATTAAATAATGCCCGACCGGCACAGCTTGTACCGGCTATGCCTTTTTTATAAAATACTCCCAGCCGCTACAAGCTCTTACGGCTGTTAAAAAAAAAATTCCAAACCGTAAGAGCCTCTTACGGCTTGCACAAGTTCTTCAAGTTCTTTATTTGCTATTCCAAATAAAATATTTGTTATTTTTTATAACTCCTTCATTTAATAACAAATAAAGAATTATAATTCAAATAAAAAATAATATTCTATTTTATAAAAATATATTTTTATAATTTTTTATTTGCTATTTTTATAAAAATATTTTATAAAAAATAAAAAATAAAAAATATTTTATAACAAATAAAGAATATAAAATATTTGCTATTTTTATTTGCTATTTGTTATAAAAATATTTTATAACAAATAAAGAATATAAAATATTTTTATAAAAATAGCAAATAAAAAATTATAAAAATATATTTTTATAAAATAGGATATTATTTTTTATTTGAATTATAATTCTTTATTTGTTATTAAATGAAGGAGTTATAAAAAATAACAAATATTTTATTTGGAATAGCAAATAAAGAACTTGAAGAACTTGTGCAAGCCGTAAGAGGCTCTTACGGTTTGGAATTTTTTTTTTAACAGCCGTAAGAGCTTGTAGCGGCTGGGAGTATTTTATAAAAAAGGCACAGCCGGTACAAGCTGTGCCGGTCGGGCCTTATTTAATATTAAAAATTCATTTTATTTCAATAAACTGACAACATGTTGACTATGTGGGGTCCTCATATTAAAATAAAAGTCGGTACAAGTTGTGCCGGCTTGGTATATTTATGTTTCAATCTCAGCCTTCCAATAAGTTTATCAACGGTCCAAAAGAGGTTGTTGCACAGTTCTCATAGCAACCGGTTGCTATGGAAGGGCTCCCATATATATATATATATATATATATATATATATATATATATATATAATATAAAATAGAGCGGAGAGAGAAAATACATAAATGTCACATCAAAATACACTTCAGCAGCTCTCTCTCTCTTGTCCTCCTTATTCAAATTTCGAACCCACACACACAGATAAGTATTGATGATTGTAAGTTTTGTAGATAAGTTTAGAATTTTCCGGATATCTATTTTGAAAGGAAATTCTGCCGAAATTTAGTGAAATTAGTACCGACTAGCTCGATGTTTTGGTGGTTGAATATGTATTGTTGATTGAGTATGTATGTCTTTAGATAGTGTAATATTTTTTAAATTTTAATTTAATTTTTCGTTACACCGTGCCTTCAGGCACGGGTTATCGCTAGTATATATATATTAGCATGCTTCATATTAGCATGGTAAAATAATAAAATTATTGGCATATGGTGACTCCAAATTCCTTCCAAGGCACGTAAGGAAATCTTGGTATAAACTTCAATCAGTGAGATTGGTCAACTTTATTTGCTTAAGCCATTCTGCACTTTTGTTATTGGGAGAATTTATATTTGTGCTCTTTAACAAGGGAAAAAAGAAAAGAAAATAAACTACTCATAAATATGTAATTTTATTTTATTTCAAAAATAAAATAAAAAACTCAAAGTTAAAATTATAAGTCACTAAAACAATAAAAATTATAAGTTACGATTCATCGTTACAAATTCGAGTCTATTTGGCTGATGCAAAATTAGTAATAACTTTATAAAAAAAAAAAAAGTCTTCTCCTTAATTTTCTCTTGGGTCAACATATTTATTATTATAAGTAACAAATCTCCAATATTTCTAGATGGATTCAAAAATTGACCATTCAAAGGAGTTGGTAAATTATAATCCTTGATTATCATTAAAATTTCAAAAAGTTGATGATAAATTAATCATAGTCTTAACACCTTTATCATTTGTATACTTATTTCCGGCTTTCCCCTTCACCATGCCTCTTTGACTTTTATATAAACTTTAAGCATGTTGTATAAATTTTCCCTCTCTTGTATTAAGTAGTTTGTTTACATTGATATTAAAGGATTCAAAAATCTTTTACTTTGATAGTATTAAGTAAGCTTTTATACCATACTTTGGGTTGTGCTTAAACCATTTTTATAATAATAATAATAATAATAATAATGATAATAATAATAATAATAATAATTATTATTATTATTATTATTATTTCGGTTTGGCTTACAATTAAGTTACAACATAACCGAGAAATACTGACAATGGGTTAAATCTACTTTTCGCCACTTTACTCGACCCCAACTTATAAATGTATCATTGAACTAAGATTTTTAATAATCGACTCATTGAACTACAAATTATTTTCAAAAAAACCATAAAATCTGTTAAATGAGTTGATTTTAATGGAACAATATCACGTAACTTTTAAATAAACATTCACGTCAGTTATTTCACGTGCTATCATCCTAGCTGTTGTCACGTTAGAAAGTAAATGATTTAAATATAGACTTAAATATAAAAGAAAGAAATATACTGTTTAAAAAATATTAAAACAACAATTATTATTTTTTTTAAAATTCCAAACCATTAGATATGAAGAGACAAATATAACCAAAATTCTTTCACATCTAACGGAACCCAAAATTCGTCCACATCAAGAATTAAAACTCAAAATTTGTACAGATCAAATCAAACCCAAATTAAATTCATTCCTACCAAATCGAAACCCAGAATATATTTACATCAAACCATAACAAGCCTAAAACATATATATATATATATATATATATATATATATATATATATATATATATAAAGAGATTGAAATTTTCTGGATATAATTTTTTTGGATTTCTCTCAGATCTATATGTATATATGTATGATGATGGAAGCGGAAGAGTTAATTAAATAAAATGGCTTGGAGAATGATGATGATGTTTAGTTCGTGAATGGTACTGGGGGGTGATGTAGTGGAAGAAACAACAACGTGCTTGGTTGTTTCAGAGAATCCAATGAGCATTTGAACTACTTGTTTGAAGGAGGAAGTGTATGCTTGGACGAAGGTTGTCGGGTATGAATTGTTGGGTTTGGATATGGTGACGGGAACCGGTGCAGGAGTAGGCGACAGTGATAGGTGGAGTAGTCCATTGTGATCAGGGGGATCCAGCCTCTTAAGTCAGTTGGGCCAAATTTGAAATAAATAAATTTCCGTAATAAAATAAAAATATAGTAAAATAAATTACAAAACAATATAATACCCAAATATTATTTTTAGTAATAATTTTTGAGACTTTATTACATAAAATTATTGTATGATAGTCTCATTTTTATTAGTTACAAAAACCCACAAGCAATTAAAAAATATTGATAAATTTCTGAAATTATAAAAAAAAATACAACGTATCGAATTTTCTCTAAAGTCAAACTAGTGGGAAGAATTAGGTCAAGTCGCTAGACGAGAAACGAAGAGACAGAGAGTATTATAGTGACCAAGGTAGTATAGGATATGAACTTTGAAGAATTTAATACTGTGACGCCCCCAAAATAGGTATATATCACCTATTCTGAGTAGCCAAATACATGGTACAGAAAACAACTACAACTTCATTATTACAATTGTCGTGCAAAATACGACAACACATATGCTGTGACTTTAAATATAAATATTATCTTCTAGAAAGTATTCAAACTCAAATAAGTCCTCATTACAATTATTAAAATACTATTTTATAAAATAGTGAGGACTACTAAAACAACTGACTGAGAACATCACTCCACACCCCGACTAGTTCACGTTATATTCTCGCCTCCTGAGAAGAAAAATAGAACAAAAAGAAAAATGGTGAGCTCAACTAGCCTAGTAAAGAACATTATGACTAAGATAATGAACAACAAGTTAGCATTCAACAAATCAGATAAAATATAATGGATAACAAGTTTTAGATCAATATTCGCAGCGAAAATAACAATTCATTAGAAGAGTTAAGTAGAGAATGAAATCTACTATCATCTATGAATTTAAAAGTCTATCATCAATATTTTATCTCTGTAACATCAATAAATATACATCTTGAACCAAATATTCATCTTTGCACTACAAGCCAAAGATATTAATTTATATCACCAATTGGTCATGTTCATCTCAACACATATTCATCTTTGCACTACGGGCCAAAGATATTCATCAAGTAAACATTCATCTCTGAACTACAGGCCAAAGATATTCAGCTATATCATCATTTATGACTGAGGATGATGAAAATATTTTAAAGAAACGAATTCAGTGAGATAAAAGGACAAAGATTAGGGATTCGTACTTTTAAATAATCTAAGTTCAAAAATACTCCATAATAAATCATAGTGGAGTAAAATTCAAAAATGGAGATCAAAATATGGATACAATCAAAGATATTAACCATAATCGACATCTTGGACAAAGAAAAAAAAAATTCATTTTTCTGTGAATAGTATCGTATTCGTGAATAGTGTCATATACGTGAATAATGACGTATACGTGAATAGTAACTCCGACACAAAAAGGTAAAAATTTCACAAGAAAAATCATACTTCGTGAATAGTACCATATTCGTGAATAGTGCCGTATACGTGAATAGTAATCCTGACATGAAAATGTAAAAATTTTATAATAAAATTCATACCAATATTTCGGCATAATGACATTGAAAAAAAAATATCATTTACGAAGAAAATAACATCCCTTACCTCAAAAGAACAATACTTCTGACTGAAATACCGGATACAACGCTGAAGGAAACTTGAACAGAATAACAACTCTCAAATTATCTAAATACTCACAAAATACGCTTGATAATACAGAGAGAGAAATATTATGATTCTGGTGTGATTTTTAATTCTAACTAAGCACCCTATTTATAAAAAAAATGTTAGAACGCCAAAGCAGACTAAATTAATAAAATAATTTTTTTTACAAAAATTATCTATGCACACCTCTTGGACCAAAATTCAGCCACCACCAGTAGGGCCCACCAAAATTCAGATTTTCCAGACCAACCAAAAGTGGGCCCACCCATGTTTTTAATAAAAATATTTATTTTTGAAACTTCTATAATTCATAATAAATAGCTCATTTATCAGAAAAATTCAAATCTCATGTCTATTCCATAGTAAATTTAATTCTCTACAACTTTGTAGAAGAAAGTTTTTCTAAATTCCAATTAGAAAATGTCAAAAAACCACATATGGATGCTTTTTAACACCTCTATATTCTGACAAAATACTGATAAAACACCTCAACATTAATTCCTTCATTTATATCCACATAAAAATAAATATTTTCTTATCATATAAATTAATAATTAATTATTCACAAATAATATTACAGAATCACAATTATGACAATTAGGTCGTTCCCAGGGAAGATGGGCCTTTTCGATAAGGATTACTCCTTATTGGGCGCAATTAGGTGACCAAACCCCTTTTCTAGACAGAACTTCATTAGACATTGCTAATAATGCTATCTAATAATATTATTCAAATATTATGAATTATTGATCAAATAATGGGAAATATTGTGCAATGACAATTATTGAAATAATAATAATATAAAATATCAACGCATCAATTATTGAATCAATAAAATAAAATATTGAACAGTAATTAATGTAACAATTATTGAGTAGTGCATTCTTACGTAAGAATCAATAATTTTAAAAATACTGTGCAATACCGTGTGCTACTGTGCAACCACGCGTATTACTGTATTTTAACCACCGGGTATTCTAACAGTGTTAACGGTAACAACTATGCCGTTATTTGTAAAAACTCAAACTTGTCATTTTCTTTATCCGACTGTTTTCTATTATGGGGTCCACAAATGGCTGCGCCGTCGTACGAATATTCCTCGACAACAAGAATATTCCAAGACCAAACGAATATTTCCCGAAAATAATGAATATTTTATAACCACTTGCTTATTTTACAAAATTTGCACATTTCACCCATAATCAAAGTATTATATCAAATTAACACCTTATTATTTCAAGATAATGAATAGAGAAAATTCAATTTTATTCATTAAAAAGATGGGGTCTTACAAATACTACCTTCATTCCAAAGTTAGATATACATTTTGACATTTTAAAATCAATTCGTGAAATCCTAAAACTCAAATTGATATAAGTTCGTTCAAATTTTAAAATCAACAAAGATAATAATTAGTAGTGTTTTATAGTTAGTTTACAATTATTATATTTATTGTATTAAAACTAAATAATATTATATCAATTTTGAATTTTAGGATTTTGTTAATTGACTTTAAAAAGTCAAAATGTATCCATCTCTAATTTTGGAACGGGGATAGTATTTTTCAATCTCAATTTTAAATTTTTTATTAAACACCCTAAAATTTTACTCTCTTTCTTTTTGACCTTTGAAAATTCAGTGGGGTCAATTAACCCCACTACCCCTAAGCTAGATCTGCCCATGATTGTGATTGTTGTTGCTGCTACAACTTGAACTGTTGCTGTTATGACTGTTTAGGGTTAGAATTAAAGATGTGTTTTGATTTTTCTTGAAATTTTAGTGATGTTTCCATTGGTGTGTCTGTTTTAGAGAGAGAAAATCTATATGTATATATGTGTATATATACTCTCCGACAATATCTTAAAACTCGGACCGAACCGACGGTTGAACTGATAAAAATCAGAATCGGTTCGCCTTCCAGTCTGATGTCCGATTAAGACTAATGACCCGGTTTTGTTCAAAACCTAGATTGGCCCGTTGACCACCGGTTCGACAGGTAAACTCGATTAATTGACCCAGTTGACCTGATTTTTTTACTAAAAAATTTTAGTATTAAAATTAACCACTTTTATTAATATTATAACTCATCCTTATTATGTCTTAGTTCATAAAAAAATTGGATTTTTTAAAAAATTATTAATTACTAATAATATATATTTTTATATATTACTGACGTCATTAGGTCAGTAACGTTAAAACACTGGTTGGACCAGTGAACCATCTACCCGGTACATTTTTCGATTTGATAAATGGTCCAGTTCAGAGAACCTTACTCTCAGATATATATGTATGTATATAGAGAGATTAAAATTTTTTGGATTAATTTTTTTTAGATTTCTCCTAGATCTATATGTATGTATGTATGATGATGATGGGAAAGACAGAGTTAATTAAATGAAATGGCTTAAAGAATGATGGCAGTTTAGGAAGAAAAATGGAAAAAGTTTTTGAATTTTTTCAAAATCCCATGAACGATATTGTTTTTATTTGATTAATTTAATTTAATTAATTTTTCAACTTAACTTTCTCTCTTCCAAGTTACAAAAAAAATCTGAGTAGACACTTTCACGTAGTTTTGCCGGGAGAAACTAACTAACTTGACGATTTTAATTATTTTTATAAAAATATGAGAATTCAATGAGTTGATCGTACAAAAATTCAATTAAATGATGCAAATTTAAATTTAATTTCAATTTAGTGACTAAAATTGTATTTAACTCGACAAACAATAGATAAACTTCTAAAAATATATCATATCAATTAATTAATGTTAAATGAAACTCCTTAAGAATTTATTAAATTATTTTAATGTCGATATATATATATATATATATATATATATATATATATATATATATATATATATATATATATATAAGTAAGGATCAAAGGCTTAGGGGGGTGTTTGATAAAAAATGAATGAGTTGAATCTTAATCTGAATGAAAAAAGATGTTAGATAATTGACATGTCTGAAACATCTAAATGACAAAACTTTATTATTTTACCCCTCTAAAAAAATTTAAAATTATTGTAAATTTATTTAATATTACTTAATATAATAGTAAGTATTTTTTTAAATTTTTAATTTTTTTTACTTCATTCAGCTGCTCATTCAGCTAAAAAATCTAACTTAGTCATTCAGCTCGTCCATCTTACTGATTCAGCCATTCAGACCAAAACAAACGCACTGACCGATTCAGCCATTCAGACAGCTCTATTCAGCTCTAAACAAACACCCCTTTCTCCTTATTTTACTTACTCGCCAACATACCTATTTCATCCCCCTTTATTTCTTCTATCTCCTCACTTTCTTATCGGCCAAAACACAAATCGACTCACAACTCTCAGACTCACAACTCCAAATTCTCCTCCCAAATTCAATACAATCCCCCTCCACCGTACCCCCCAACTCACTTCTCTGATTCCACCGCTCTGAAAATCCCTCCTCCAAACTCCCCTCCCGAATTCATCACCCCAATTGACAAAGGGTTAGATTCACCTAAATTACCAACATGGATACTTACTAAAAGGTTACAAATGCCGAATGAGGCAACAACTTGGTAAGGGAAAGGGAGTAAACACATAAAAAGCCTTTAATAGAAGTAGTTTTCAGAATGACCTTAAGCATTAATATAATGAAAACAACCTATAATTTAAGAAAAAATAGGGGAGATAATTTAAATAACCATTTTCCACTAAATGACATGATCATCATTTACCGCATACAAGAATACCAAAATACATATCATTAATCAAGACAAAGAAGAAAACAAGAAACACTAGTTCATTCATTAAAATTAAGCTAACGTGTATTCATATACATGTACAGATAGTTAGAGACCTTGAAATATTGATATGCAAATTCAAAATCTCTGGATTCTCCTCTAGTAATAGATCCATTCAATAAATTGAAATTATAATTCTAAAAAAATGTGACCAAACAACAAGAAAACAAAAAGAATCAACTCACAAACAAGCATAGTTCACAGTCCACCACAAAACAAAAAAAATAAAATAAATAAAATAAGAAATTAGGGATAATTCCCTGATACAAAAATTCCAAATAGAATCACAAAATGAAATTGAATCCTAGTTAATTCTTTATGAAATTGAAATTTAGTTAATGATCTACGGAGATATTGTCAAGATCTGGTCTCCGTTCAATTTGAAGGTGGATGATTCCCCTGGTCTCTGGCCATGTTTACTAGTGGGGAAGATGGGCCGGTGGAGGGTGATGATGAGTTTGGGAGGAGAGTTTGGAGGAGGGAGTTTTAGATCTGAGGTGGAATCGGAGAAGTGAAGCCGTACGGTGGACGGGGGTGATGAATTTGGGAGGGGAGTTTGGAGGAGGGATTTTAGAGTTGTGGAATCATAGAAGTGAGGCGGCGGTTCGCTGGAGGGGGATTGTATTGAATTTGAGAGGAGAGTTTGGATTTGTGAGTCGATTTTTGTTTTGGCTGATAAGAAAGTGATGAGAGAAAATAAATAAGGGGGGGGGGGGGGGTTTAAATAGGTATGTTATGTAACTAAAATAAAGGGTAAGCCCTTGATCCTTACTATATATATATATATAGGGAATGAGTATAGAAAACGTTAGTTCTGGGCACTATTTCAGCTAATTGTTATCTAGCTGTCCAAAATTAGATTGAATGACTGAGATGAAGGCTCAACCTTTAGAGGGAGTATCTTATTTAAATTAAGAGCTTTTAAGGGTTTTGGCCTGGCCGTAGGAGGGAGTAACGACCAGATTAACTAGATCTTAGGACCTAGATCTAACATTTTATACCATTCCCATCCATATGCTAAATAACTGCATAAATTTAGCTTCAGAGAGAATTTAATAGTGCTCAGAGTAGAAGAAATCACTTGTTTCTACAATCAATTTTTAGTAAGTCTTCATCAATGGCTTTCATGCCTGCTACAAATATATTTTTATCTATCTCTTCTGAATCTTTTTCTGTTTTAGATTGTAAAAATGAATCGAAGTATGTTAGTGATGCAGAAAGTAGTAGTAAAGAGGTAATTATTCCTTATGTTGGTCAATTATATTCTAAATTGGAAGGAAGCTGAAATTTTTTATATATCTTGTGCCCAAAAAAGTGGATTTAAAATTAGGATTGCTACGAGTAGTAAACATGCTCACAATCATGATTTGACGTCAAGGTTATATGTATATAAAAAAGCTGATAGACCAACTGTTGTAAAGAATTCATTAGATGATGAATGTGATAACGATAAGAAAATAAGACAACGAGACTCAATTGGTCGCACACTATGCAAATCTAGAATGCATGTTGTCCACGGTAAAAAAGAAGATAATTAACGTATTTTGATTATTGAGTTGGATCACAATCATCATTTAATGACACCTACCAAAGTAGATTTGATTGAGACACATAAAAATATTACGTCGATAGCAAGAAAATTAATTGACACATTAAATAAGGCGGGTATTGGAACAAGTATGATGATGAATGTTTTGAGTACAATGGGTGGATGGATGTGAAATGTAGGTTTTAGTGACAAGGATGTTCGTAATGTAGTTAGAGATTTAAGGTGTGACTCAGAGGATGAAAATGATGCACATGCAACAGTTAGTTATCTGAAAATATTTGGACCTAGTAGTTCGAGTAAATTTTTCTTTTGTATCAAAATAGGCGAAGACAATCACATAACTTGTATTTTGTGGGTAGACGCCCGATCAAGATTTATGTAGACGTGGTTACATTTGACACTACGTATTGGATAAATAGGTATAATATGCCATTTGTTCCATTTATCGGGATCAACCACCATTATTACTCTATTTTATTTGGATTTGCACTGTAAAGGGATGAGACAGAAGACACTTTCATTTGGGTCTTAGAGACGTGACTTGAAGCCATGGACTACAAGGCTCCTATAACTATCATCACTGACCAAGATAAAGCCATAAACAATGCCAATGGGAGGGTACTCCCATCCATTCATCATTTATTGTGTTCTTGGCATATTAGCAATGAATTTTCAAAAAAATTGCATCATGTTTATGCAGAACACCTATCGTTCAAAGATGATTTTAATAACTGTGTGTATAATTCATTGTCCATCGGCGAGTTTGAAGAGCGTTAGGAAATCCTTATGAGAGAATATGATTTATCTCAAAATGAATGGCTCATAAGTTTGTATGATGTGAAAGAGAAATGGATAAGTGCATATACAAATAGATATGTTGCTGCGGGAATGACAACCACCGGAAGAAGCGAAGATATGAATCTTTTTTTTGATTTATAAGTGAATGCTTCAACAGACATGAAAGTTTTTGTCGTCAACACTCAGAAGGCTATTGAGAAATAATTCAATAGAAAGAGAAAGGCTGATTATGTAATACTCGATAAACAAAATAATAATAATAAATAAAGTAAATAAATAAATAATATTTAAATTCATATTTTTAATTGGGCTTTTCTTATGTTGGGTCAAATTGTATTTAATTTGTGTGAACTATAATAAGTATGTGATTACATTAATTTTGACTTTTATACTAATTGGGTCTATTTTGTATTTGGGTAATATTAAAATCCAATTAAAATTAGGAGGCACAATAAGATATATAAATAAACAAGTAAAACCTAATTAGACTCTCATACGCTTTATACGCAACTGAAGGAGAAGAAAGGAGAAAAATGGCTGTGGAAGAACAAAACAAAACGGAAGACGATTATTTCAGTAAGATAATATTATTACTTTGTGAATCAGTATACTTTATTTTGTTAATTAATATATATATATATATATATATATATATATATATATATATATATATATATATAGTATTACGTCAAGTGACTAATTGGTGAATTAGGCGAGGAGCCAGTTAATGGATTAATAGTTAATTTAATATAATCCTTATATATTTTATTAGATTGGTTTAGGTGTAGTTATCAATTTAATTAGATCTATATATTTAGTAAAGTTTGATTTTTGTAACAAAGGATGTGAAGTTCTAATTAAATTTTGTAAGTTGAGATTTGCTTCAGGAATTAAGTTTATGCAAGTTTTTTTTAAAAAGATGATAATAGAGTAATTAAGATTGGTAATTTAGAGGATAAATAAAGTTCGATCGGAGGGAGTATTTAATTATTGATATGCGATTTAATTTATGTTTTTGCTATGCAATACAATCTGAAATATATATCGTAATAACATGTGCAGTCAACATGAAGAATTATGAATCCTAATAGTGACTTGCTCATTGAGATTGGCTTAGTCATATTTTTCAATGTATTAATGTGGGGATGCTAGTAAATAGTCTGAAAGCTCTATCATCTCTACAAGCCACAGTGACAAACTTTGCTACCAACTTTTTATCTTCGGGTTTAGCATGATTTTTTTTCTTTTTTTTGAAGAAGCACTGTCATATCAGTTCAGACGAAAGAGAATTATCAATAGATGTATATAGTTATAGAATTTATAAATTTACAGATTTTGACTATATTAATATGATTAATAATAATAATAATATTAATAATATGACTTTAAAAAAATAAAAATAAAATAATTAGTAATTAATAATTTATCGCATAGTTTATTAATTTATTTTAATAATTTATGTAATTAGTTCTATCGGAGGGAATTTAAAGAGTTATATTTGAAATATAAATTTTGCAATATTAATAATTGATATAAGGCGATGATTAAAGGCATATTAAATAGATTATGAATTATTTTGAAATTATTAGTTTGGATTGTTTTTAATTTGAGGTGAATATGTTTAGGTTGTGAATAAGGTTTCGTATTTAATATCGTTGTCATTTGAGGGTAAGATCTTGTGGAGTGTGCTATAAATGGTTTGGAAGTATCAGGTACGGATTCCGTACTCTTTCAGCGATACTCTTATTAAATGTGATTTGTCCGTTTGTTTCCTTATTTCGAATTATGTTATGATTTCACAGAATTATTTCATGTGAAATAAATATATTAGTTTCATTTTGGAGTTGATACACATGACTCGTATTTGTACTCTTTGAATTAGGTTATCATATTTAGTATTTATTTTTAATAATTATAGAGCGGTACATGTTGCTACCTTCTTTTTGGGACCTTGTGACTGTAATTTGATTTGGTTCAACATGTACATATAGAACCCTTTTGTTGGTATTATGTCGCATGTGTTGTGACATGGTATTTTTGTTAGAATATACCGTAGGGTATACCTGAGCTATAACCACCTGTGGGGGTATAACAGGCATGTTGTCTTGGCACGAGAGGCATGACACTTTCCGTGGCGGTGTGATTAGTCCACGGTGTCTCCGTTTTGGGCTCCGGAGGAAGTGGGCCATTTGGTGTTTTGTTGTGGGAGGCGTATGGGTTAACCCTAGTTTTCTGTTCTGCGGATTTGTGATGTTGTGTCAAACACACCTATCCGATTCGTATACATTTGGATTCGCGGTCCAATGTGTGATTTGCCTGTGTGGCATTATTTTGGTTTCCTGTGTGGCATCATTTGACTTGCCTGTGTGGCATTATTTTTGACTTGCCTGTGTGGCATTGTTTTAACTTGTCTGAATGACAAAGTATATTTTCTGAGCTCATTCGGTATGAAATAATACCCAACCATTTGATTTAGCCTATTATTTCATTGTATTAGTTTTGTTTGTTTCTGTTAAGTTCAATTCATTGAGTTAGTTACTTCAGTTCGTTATTTCTTTATTCTTCTATTGGTTTTGTCAATTTTAATGATTCAGATATATTCCATTCAAATCTTTGGAGATTATATTTTTGTTAGTATTCACACTTGAAGCTTTGTTCAGTATTTTGTCTCAATTATTTTCGTATATTAGTTGTATATCTTTTGTATATCTGTATCTGTACTGGGCAATTGGCTTATGCTGTATTTTTCTTCCGGCAGGTTTGCAGGGATGATTCAGGGCTAGTGTGATGGGAGTGTTGCCTTTGACCATCTAGGTTGTTTTGAATTTTAGTTTTGGTTATTTTGACTCAATTTGGAGAATCGTATTTAGTACTTCATTGATGGATATCACTATTAATATTTTGAAGTTATTAGTGCTCTGTTTACTAATTTTGAGGTTTGTTGTGCTTTACACGTGACCTCCCTTTCCTTTTCGGGAAGGGGGTGTTACAGATTACGTAACAAAACATCAAAAATGTAGTTTGGTTTTAGGAACATCATTGCAAGTACATGCTTCTGAATGTTATACGAAAGAGATGTTTAAAGGTTTTCAAAAAGTGCTAGTGGATTCTTTAAAGTATAACCTCAAAAAAGTTAGTGAGTTGTGCATTATTGATACAAAGGTCTATGCAGTGTACAGGGCTAATGCAATAAAAAATAATTGAAGATATCGTCAAGTTGTCAATAATCGTCAGGGGGGTCAATAACATGTACTTGTCAAATGTTCTCACATTCTGGTCCGATTTGCAAGCACATATTGAGATTCTTAAGCTTTAAGAGTATTGCACAAATACCTACTGAAATGATCATTCCTCGATGGACAAGAGATGCCAATATGAGTAATGGTGAAAAGGAAATGGTTTCTCCAATGAATGTTGACTTTGAAAAAAACAAGCAATGCGGTACAATCATTTGATGAGTGATTTTCAAGAGTTAGCTAGTAAGGTTGCTTGCTTAATTCGAGCATACAATGTAATACTACAACAAAATGCACTAGGAAAAGCCCTTGTTGATCAATATGACCCGGATGAGTGTTGTCCAATTATATATTGACAAATACGCACAAGTGCACATGGTCAATCAAGTAATAAAGAAGTAAGAAGAGTGTCGAACCCACAGGGAAAAATTACTAATAACTATTCTAATTATCAAGCTTTTACCAATGTCTGTTGGCTGTCAGGATCCTGAACATTAATTGCTTCATATGGGAAGACCTTGGTGATTGTGAATGGACTAGACCACTTGGACTTTAGCTTGCCCAGAAATAGTTTGAGCCTTGAGTTAAAAAGTAAAATTGTTTGACCAGACTCAAAGTATAGTTGGACAATTTGTTTATCGTGCCATCTTTTGGTCTTTTCTTTGTAGAACTTGGCATTCTCATATGATTGCACTTGAAATTCTTCCAGTTCATTCAATTGTAGGAGTCACTTTTCATCGGCAGCTTCAAGATCTAGATTTAGCTTCTTTATATCCCAATAAGCCTTGTGTTTCAATTCGAAAGGTAAATGAGAAGTTTTAACGAACACCAATCGATCGGGAGACATGTCGATTGGGGTCTTGTAAGCTATGCGATACGCCCACAATGATTCATCGAGCTTGCTCACCCAATCTTTTCGTGTTGAATTAACAATCTTTTCCAGAATCTTCTTTACTTCTCGCTGACTATGGATCTTCAATTGGTTCATCAGTCACATAGTTTTGGGACTCTATAACTGGTACATTACTTCATAGTATATTTTTGATATTTTTAGCACTGTTGTTTTGTTAGTAAATCACTGCTCCCCCATGGTTGATACTTTCTTCTAAGAGAGGTGTGAGTTCTTCTTTTTCATGTGTATCAGAAGGTAGCCTTGCATATCTACTTCTGACTGAAGTCCTCATTATCAATTAAATCTTCTTGTATCATAGACATGGATATCTTCAAGACTGATCACTCTACGATCATTTGACAGCACTACGAACGTAGTCTTCCTTGACAGTTTGTGCTTGCAAAGTTCTGCTTCTATAATGAGTTCCTTGAGGGTTCTTCTTAGCTGATATGTTTTGGACGATAGAGCATATATGACCTTTTTTATCTTAGGGTGAATGGTCTGTTTCCATATAGAGATCAGCAACCATGTGAGCATTATTCATGTTAGATCATCAAGTCTTCAAGGATAGGCTTTGACAAATAAGGACTTTGTTAGATACATTTCTGAAATGTCTTAAGCCTTCTGCTGGTTAAATCTTCTTGACTGAAGTCTTCTGCTTCAATGTTCCTTAGTGTGGTCAGATAGACCAAGCACCTGCAGGTTAGATGAATTTCTATTTTTGGTACCCATGTTTAAATGGATCCTGCCAGGTTAGCCTTCAATATCCCTATTCCTCATATATTTGAATTATCATCATATTGATCACCAATAATCATATTCATGCATGATGATGAGTGTGTGTAAGATTAATCATTTTAATAAAACACTCTTTTTCTTTGATGGTTTCATCATTTTCTTGGTTATGTTCATAGGGTTTAAATGTTCACAGAGTGAGAATCAACTCTATCACTTATTTGTATCTGGTTGATTTATGGAGGTGATCAGTTTCTACGAATCTTCAAGATATTCTTGTAGAACTGATCATACACTATGTGTTATCAAAACCTTCAAACATAGGTTTATACATACATACTAACCCATCAGCAAGGATTACTCCACTTAAGATTAATTAAACCTTGATATGCTTATAACATATATCAGATTTATTTCAAGATGTCATCTTCTACCTAAAACTTGGATGTAGAGAAAGTGTATAAGCATTTGAGTTTCCAACCTCAGTGTACTTTCTATCTTCCCCTTTTTAGGTAGAGTATGATTTCTTGATAGAATATTGCTATAGTGCATAAGGAGGTGCAACATGATGTACACATTTATATTAGTGAGGAACCGTACCTTTCTGCTATCAGTTTTTTAACAGTCATTTATCTTTGGTATATTGAGGTTAAACATTGATTTGCATAGTTTTTCATTCACTCCTAATAGCTTATTGCTCCAGTTGTCCTTCGATCAATCAGTCATAGTCTTGAAGATGTAAACTAAGAGAATTTTGGCATCTTTAGTTCTTTGACATCCTTGAGTCCACAAGGTTCATATCCAGCTGCTGGTTGGCCAAATACTTATTTGAGAAGTTCTTCTTTCTTCTCCAGATAAGCACTTCTTATCATATATAGCCTTTTCATCTTTCAGGCTGGTGGATGCTTGACTCCTTGCTGTTGATGTCTCTTGAGCTTCCGCTTCCTTATCTTCTCTTCAGACTACAAGATTGACTGCGGCCAAGGAGTGGTCTTGTTGTTATGGCATTTCAGAACATGAACCAATCTGAGAAGCTTCAGGTGTATATACATATGTACCTGTACACAATACTTCCAACGTGTGAGCTCATCTGCACTTACAAGTGACTTACTACTAAACTAAATTTAGAATAATGTTTGTGCCTAGGATCAGACTCAAAGCGATTAGCTTTTGAATATAGCATAAGAACCTGCTCTGATACCAATTGTTAGTTCCTAGTAGGCACACAATAGATCTAGAAGGGGGGTTGAATATATAGATCCTTTTTATTTTTAATTACTTTGCTCGTTTATTTTGTGTTGTTAATGAATTAGCATATGACAAACATAAGAATCTTTTCAAGCACAACAGAATAAGTAAAAGATCTCCTTCATTGATATATTCATAATCATACATACATTGTTCTTAGAATTAGTTAAGTTGTAAGCAGTTAATACATACATAGAAGTTATAGCAGTTATGTACATAATGTAAATGATATAAAGTAAATGACACAAAGGATTTTAAATGGTTCAGAGACTCAAACTCCTAATCCACTCTTCTGCTTTCAACTAGCAGGATTTCCACTAAGAAAGGGCATCACCCTGAATCACTAAGATTTTTTCAAGGCCAGCAGCCTTGGAACTTCAGTTCACTAAGAACTCTTCAAGGCCAGTAGACTTGGAACTCCTCTAGTTCCCTAAGAACTCTTCAAGCCCAGCAGGCTTGGAACTTCATTTAGTCCCTTCGGACAAGGACCCCTCAGGCCGTGGCTACTTGTTGTTATTGTTGGTGGTGGTGGTGGTGCCTTGCTGCTAAGATGTCTTTCAGCTTGAACATCTTCTATACTTAGCAGCTTGGCGTGGTCCTCTTGGCATTCTGCTTTGAGTTTGGACCACATCTTCTCTAGTGTAGCCGATCTTCATTTTGTTTAGCTCATCTTCATCCATTGTCAGTTGTGCAACATCACCATTTGGGTCTGCTAGGTGTTTGAGCTTTTGGTAGACTTTGTCTATCACTTAGCATTCCCTGAACCCTTCTTGACTGGTTGGCAGACACGGTTCTGCATTTGTTTTGTTTTAGCCTTTGGTTTATGATGATTCGTAGAGTGGCTCTCTGGATCTTCTTTTTGCTCTGCCACTTTTCTGAATGTTGTCTTCTTGTATTTCTCGTTTCTCAGCTTAGCTGTCATCTTCAGTGGAATTATAATTTTTGTTGAGTGAAGCTTTAGTCTATTAGAGTCATTCTTCAAAGCTACTTTACTTCCACCTTTGTAATCTCACTATCACTGAGACTTATTTTGTTTAGTTTTAGTGGAACTCGTAAAGTCAACAATAGCATTCCAACAACTCAATGATTCTACAACTTCAGCAACATCAGCAGCTTTTGATCTTTGAAGCTCTTGTTGATTTATACTCCTTCACAACCTTCCCGTTAGAATATATCCGTTGGGAGATATTTGAATTGCTTCGCAGATCTCGAGTTATTTGGTGTAGACTACAAATGTGACGTGACATCCCCTCAGAGATGTCACTTTGATGTCTCGGGCATGTAGTCAACTTTATTTCCTCCTTCTGATTTCTCGATCAGATGTTGTCCTTTTTCATCGATGCTCTCTATAAGCTCTATTCGAATATCAATCTTCAGTTTGAACCGTTGCCAATGCTTCAATCTTCAGATGACCGAACTCTATGATTCTGATGCAGCTGTTCTAGGACCTGATCGCAGTTTCTTGTTGAATGTTTCCCATTGACAGGTTGAGACAACACTACGATCCTGAAGAGTGTTCATTGGATCTTCAAAGTAGAACATCTTTTCCTTCTCTTGTGCAGTGCTTCAATACTTCTTTTTGCCTTGACAGATCTCAGGAACTGATAGCTTGACTCCTTGTCATGTCCTCTTCTGAATAGCAAGACACTTCATATTTGTGGCATGTCCAGCTCGCTTTCTCCTTATGATCTCTCGTTCACTTATCATCAATAGACTGACCCAATGCTTAATCACTTTAGCCTTGTTCTTCATAAGCTAACCAGTATCTTTGTGTACACTTCATCAGTTCCTGCTTTATTTGGCAAACACTACGATCCTGGTTACTTTCAAGATTGTTGTCTTCTGTTCACTTGACAGCTACTGTACTTGATAACTTTCCTTAGTCAGTCACTTTTATTGAAGTCTTTTTCTGATCAACTTGTGGAAGACTTCATCCTGAATGGCTTTACAACTCAATCTAGATGTTGATTGGATTGATGCTTAGATCTTCTGTTAGCTTGCATACCATTCGTTGAGTGCTCTCTGGTTTCCTTCAGGTGAGATGTATCTTTGCAGCTCAGATTAGAGGCTTCATACTTTGGATATTTTGGGAGTGCTCATTTGTTAAGAATAGTATTTGTTCTACGATTCTGCCTTAGCGTTGTGAGCACTTCTGTTGAAGTCTTAGTTCTGTACTCTACGATTTAGCTTTGGTTGTGCACACACACTACGACTCCGAGATCAGATGTCGACACTCTACAATCTCTGTCCTTAAGCTTGTTGTCTTCATCTGATCTGGCTTGACTATGATCTCTGCCTCTTATTTGATCAGTAGACTCTACAACTCCGAGTGTGGTCTACGATTCTTAACTTGGCTTTGACAGATACTCGGTCGGCTCTTAGACAAGCTGTCTCTACGATTCTAAACATGACTTCCTCAGCAGACTATGGCTTCGAGGAAGTTATCCTCGACACACTACGATCCTTCCTCGTCTCTCCTGGCAGTCTACGAACTCTGAGATCTACTATCTTCCAGACTACGATTCTGCCTCGATAGTTCTCGATTTTTTCTCGACTCTCCTGGAAGACTACAATTTCTGGTGCAGTGCTCGATGATCAGACAAACCTATCTATTACATTATAAGATCAACCTAACAAGCTTGATCTTTCTATATTTATAGTCCATGTACATCATTTCTTTTTAAGGATTTTACAAAGCTGTCTTGCTTATGTAGGATCAACCTAACATATTTGATCAATACATTCCAAGTCCTTGTACATATGTTTTTATTATCTATCAAAGGACTTTACAACTTTTCTTAATGCAAGCATACTTGCATATTCATTCATATATACCATAATCAAATCATATATAAATAGGAATAACATTCACATGCTTATTTCTGACAATATTAATGTTGAATAATTGTTGAAAGATTAAAAATGTGTTGATTGAAGATAAGTGATTTGTGATAGATATTTAATTTTTGATATAAATACAGGAGTTTGTCATGAAGCATTTGTTGTAAGTTTGACTTATTACATGGACCCCCACTTACTCATTTTTCAAAACCGTCGGTAGAAAGTTGTTTCAATTTTGTTTTATTATTATTATAATAGTAATAAAACAGAAAACTTTTTATAATATATATAAAGTTATTTGTTTTATTAGAATATAATAAGAATATACTATAATATATATATATATATATATATATATATATATATATATATATATATATAAAGTTTTTGCTTTATTAGAATATTTTATTGCACAGTGATGCATATTAAAAATCATATTTTTGCCCGTGAATTCGTCCGAAATACGATTGTTCATACGTGATTAAATAGTGTCATGCCATTCTCCTATAAATAGTTACTTAGTTAAGAAATAAAAATCACACCTGAATCAAAAAATTCTTCTTTTATAATATTGTGCATATTTTTTCTAGTATAAGAATAGTTTGAGTGTAGTCAATAGTGCAAGATTTTCTCAAGAATATCTCCGCTATACCAGTCAGATCTAGTCTCCTACTAAAGTAAAGGATGTTATTTCCTTCATACTCATAAGGCTTTCCATTATATTCCTTATTAATATGTGTGAATAACCTATCTACGCGAATTACCGCATGCCTGATGAATAACCATCTGTATTCAATCTTTATTAAATTGTGGAAATGATTTGTCTACACGGATTATCGATCGCATGACTGGTGAAAATCCGTTTCCAATTTCGTATATTCTTTCATACTCGTATAAGATATCATTTCTTTTGAACTCGTCAATGGATATCATTTCTTTCATATTTTCTCCATCATGGTACGAAGTTATTGTTTGTTTCCATAACCTTATTATTAAATGGTGAAAATCTCTGAAATTAATAGAATATCCTTGTTTTACGCTCCATATAGTATCGTTTCACTGAAATATTTGTCTAAACCTTCTTATTAAATTTTAATATTTTTACTCGGGGTACTATTCATTCAATGTACTATTCACAACAAAATTAGTTTCTTTTAAAATTATTTTTGATACATGAAAATCATTCTTGAATTTTACTCCATAATTAGTTATCATGTTGACAATTTGGACATTCTTGAACTCTGGATAAATTGAATTATAAATCTTTAATATTTATCATTGATCTCACCTAATTCATTTTTTATATCATTATCATCATCCTTATGCTTATATTGTGCTGAAAGTCATCTTTGGCCTATAGTGCAAAGATGGACTGTTGATTAGTATGATTATGACCAGGAATTTTGTATTGGTATAATCATGACCTTTAATGTTACAGATAAAAGTTTGTGATGAAAGTCTTCTTTGGCCCGTAGTACATAGATGGACAGGTGTTTGACATGTTCATGACCACTGGTAATACAAACGATTATCTTTGGCCCGTAGTGTAAAACCCCAACTTTTAGAATAAAGATGAATTTTCTATAAATATTATTTTTGAATATTATGGAGTGAAATTGATATAATGCTATAGTTGTGGTTAATATTTATAAATTTTGCATAGTATGCAAGTTGTTATATTATATTCGATTGGTCGGGGAATATTCGTTTAAGCAGAAAATATTCGTATAACGGCGCAATCATTGGTGGACCCACAACAGAATTATTGTCGGATTGAGAAAATGACAAAAATATTTTTATGAAAATAACGGCGGAAGTTTTACCGTTAATACTGTTGAACTACTCGGTAGTAAAAGTACAGTAATACGCGTGGTTGCATAGTAGCATACGGTATTGATTATTGATGCTTACGTGAGAAGTCATTAAGTTTTGTTCAATTATTGCTATAGTAATTGTTGCATAGTATCTCACGTTATTTGATTCAATTATTGTCGATATTTTATATAAAATCAATAATTGAGACGATAAAGTTATTAATATTATTATTTGCAATATTAACGATGTCTAGAAGTTCTGTCAAAGAGAGGTTTGGTCACCTAATTGCGCGCCAATAGAGAGAAATCCTTATTGGAAAGCCCCCTCTTTCCTGGGAACGACCTGGTCGATTAATATTGTGAATTGTAATAAAGATGATAAATGTTGTTAAAATTATTAAGGTGATTTTTATGAAGTTTTTGCTTATTTTATGAACCTCATTTACCCATTTTTCAAAATAATAGGTAGAAAATTATTTAAAGGTGGGGTCCACATGTGGGGGCCACATGTGGGGCCCATATATATTGAAAACTGATTTTGAAATGGGGGTGGGAGGGAGTTACGTATAGGGGAGAGAATATATATATATATATATATATATATATATATATATATATATATATGATCTGTGTATATATATAATATATGTGTAAGTGGGAAATGGTGGGAAAGTTAGTATGATAGTGATGGGTGTAAGATGTGAGTGGGTGTGTGATAGTGAAAGGTGTCAGAGTGTAGTGAACGTAATTTTGGGGGTGTGGGGGATTGATGTTTGTTTTGGAGGGATAAAAATCAAGTGGTGGTTATATAATATGGTTATATATAAATTAAAAACATGTGTGGTTTATATATATATATATATATATTATATTGTTGCTTAATTCTTATTGGTTGAAGGATGGACTTTTTGCATCCATGAGTTAGCAATATTTTTTCATCCGTGAATTAATGCCTCAGTCAAGCATCCGTAAGTTATAAAATTGTTGTGTCCATATTATTTTCTAAACAGTACCACCTTCTATTTTCTTATAAATAAGATGCTTAGTTAGAATTGAAAACCACACCAGAAATTCAGAGAAATTATCTTCTATAATCTTGAGCGTATTTTCTTTAGAGTTTTAAGAAGCTTTGAGCGTAGTGCAAGTTTTCTTAAAAAATATCCTCACCCTACCAGTCGGAATACTTTTCTTTTATGGTAAGGGGTGTTATTCTTTCTTATTCATGAAGAGAACTGTTGTTACTCTATTTCTTATTATTCTGTTGGAATAACCTGTATACGCGGTCTACCCTATACTTAGTGACATTCTTCTATTATTTCGTCTTTATTATTCTGTTGGAATATCCTGTCTGTACGTTTTACGCCGGACCTGATTCCATCTTTATTATTCTATTCGAATATCCTGTCTGTGCATTTTACGCCGGACCTGGTTCCGTCTTTAATATTATTCTATTGGAATATCCTGTCTGTTCTTTTTACGCCGGACCTGATTCCGTCCTTATTAGTATTCTGTTGGAATAACCTGTCTATGCGAAGTACCACATACATGGTGATTTCTGTTGTTATTCTGTTCTTTATTATTCTGTTGGAACTTCCTGTCGGTGCGAATTTCGCCTGACCTGGTTCCGTTATTACTATTCTGTTGGAATAACATGTTTATGCGAAGTACCGCATGCATGGTGATTTCTGTTGTTATTTCATTCTCTTTTATACTCAGTTGGTTAAAGTTTAGACTTCTATACTTCATGAAATTAGTGGAATATTCTTGATATTTGCGCTTCATCCACTATCTTTTCATGGAAATATTCTTCTGAGCATTCTTGAATTTTACTCTACAAAGCAGTATCATGTTGACAATTTGGACGTTATTAGTTCCTGGATAAATTAATTCTTGAACTTGTTTTATTGAATTCTTATATCATTGTCATCTTCCTCATGTTTATAAAATGTTGAAAGTCATATGTGGCTTGTAGTGCATAGATGGACTTGGTATGATTATGACCAGGGATTATTCGGTGTAATCATGATCGTAATATTACAAATGATGTGGTAAAAGTCCTCATTGGCCCGTAGCACATTGATGGACAGTTGTTGGCATGATCATGACCATTAATGAATACAAAAATATTCTTGGCCCGTAGTGCATGGATAATAGTGGTTGTGATACTAAAGAATATCCTTGGCCGTAGTACAGGGGTAATTCAATGATGTAGAATATTTATTAAGCTGATTCTCAGCGATAACAGTGATGAAAAACCTTTTAAATCATAAAAGATAGTAGATTTTATTTTCTATTTGACTCTTTTAATGGATTGCTTGTTCCGCTGCAATTAAACTTGATGTCTTTTATATTTTATCAGTTTAACATTGTTGGAGACTAATGATAATTTATTCTGCATTATATTAGTCATAATATTTCTTACTGGACTAGTTGAGCTCACCCTTTCTTTCACTGTTCTATTCAGGAAATGAGAATATAGCTGGGACGAGTCGGGGAATGGAGTGATGGTCCAGAGGATAACTTTAGTAGTCCTCACTATTCTGTGAAATAGTGTGATAATAATTGTAATGAGGACTCCTTTTGAGTTTGTATAATCTCTAGTAGACAATATTTGTAATCAAACTCACAGTTTATGTTTTGTCGTATTGTACATGACAGTTGTATTAGTAAGTTGTATTTGAATTATGTACCATATATCGGGCGACCCAAGATGGGTGATGTATACCTAATTTTGGGGGCGTCACAGTTGGTATCAAAGCTTAGGGATATGATCCATGGCTAAGATGTGAGACTAGAACTAGGAGGGGAGAGACGGGTAATTCCTTCGCTAGTATGACCTACATATGTTTATTTGGTATTTAATTGGTCGATCAAAGTATATGGATAATATGTTTTACGTTAATGAACCTTTGTTTTGTGGCAGTATCTGAAAATGATATCCAAAAATGTTGAGAATAGCAATGGAGCACAAGAGACCGTTGAGTCTCCACATATCAATAATCAGGAGAATGTGCATCAGGAAGGCGACAATCCTCATGCAAACAACAACACTGACCAAATGATGAATGATGGACTGTTCAAAGGCTTTATGCAATTCATGCAACATCAGGCGAGAGCGGCTCCTGTCCAAAATGTAGGTGGAAACACTGAAAACTCTCAGACGGTCACTGCTAAACAGTTCAAGGAGATGGGACCACTGAGTTTATAGGAGAGCCAAAACCATTTAAGGCGAAGCATGGATAAAGCAGATCACTAAGATATTTGATGTCTTGGGATGCTCCGAGGAGCAAAAGGTTCCCTTCGCCACCTTCATGTTGCGTGAAGAGGCAGATTACTGGTGGGAATCTGTAAAACGTACACAGCCTGACGCACTCAAGATGTCTTGGGAGAAGTTCAAAGAGCTATTCAATGACAAGTACTTTCCCGAGAGTATTCGTCACATGAAAGAAGTGGAGTTTATCAAATTGGAACAAAATAATATGACCGTGTCGCAATACGAGGCTAAATTTGCAGAGTTATCTCGGTTTGCATCCCATTTGGTCGATAATAACGAGCGAATGTTTTAAAGAGGTTTGAAACCGGAGATACGTCAATATCTTATTTCTCATAAACCGTGTTTGTACTCAGATGTTGTAAATAGGACTCAGTTATTGGAGCGCGGTAACGAGTCAACACAACTAAGAGAAAGCAGTCGGCAGCATGAAATACCAGTGGTATCAGTCATCGAAATGGCGACAACAAACGTGGAGGAAATCAACATGCCCGAAATGGTAACCACTTCGGTGGTAATCATGGCCAAGACAGTAAAAATGGACATTTTAAGAAGAAGAGATTCAACAATGATGGAAAGACGTCAACACCAGCACCCATTGTTAAGGAAGGAGAACGACCACCTATCATATACTTCAAATACGGAGGAGAGGGACACATTAGTCCAAACTGCGTGATGCCGTCCAAAGCATGTTATAATTGTGGAAGAGAAGGTCACCTAGCCCGATTTTGTTATTCACCGAAGGCAAGTTTAGCTTGGATGGAGGCACCAAAGGCCGTCCCAGAAAAGTCAAAGCCAGTAGTACAAGGGAGAGCGTTTGTAGTGACCTCCCAGAAAGCAAAGAACCCGAATGAGGTCATCACGGGTAAGCATATCATAAACTCTAGTGAAGTCTATACCTTATTTGATACCGGTTCTACCCATTCTTTTATTTCTCCTACTTGCGCTCAACGTTTAAATTTACTCCGGAGAAATTAGACTTTGACTTATCTGTGGAAACTCCGTTGGGAGAAACCTTCATTACATCCACGGTTTATAAGTCTTGTTTGGTTCAAGTTGGTACCCACACATTTCCTGTCGATCTTATTGCATTAAAAATACTTGCATTTGACGTAATTCTAGGGATTGATTGGTTAAATACTCATCATGCAAAAATTGGATTGTTTTCGTAAGGTTGTTAGCTTCATATTCCTAATCGCCTATTATGCGAATTCAAACAACCAAACCATTCAAATCATCACTGTCATCTCAAGCCATAAAGCTATTCGTTATTGAAAAAACGGATGTCAAGCTTTCTTAGCTCATGTCACGGATCTAAACAAAAATACGTCAATTTTGAATGATATTTCTATTGTTAATGAATTTCCTGACGTATTCCCTGAAGAACTTCCTGGCCTACCAGAGAGCGTGAAATTGAATTTTGTATCAACCTTGAACTCGGTACAAAACCCATTTCTAAAGCCCCATATCGAATGGCTCCTATTGAACTTCAGGAGTTAAAGACTCAACTGCAGGAATTGTTAGACATTGGCTTTATTCGTCCTAGTACTTCTCCTTGGGGTGCTCCTGTTCTATTCGTGAAAAGAAAGATGGGAGTATGCGACTTTATATTGATTATCGGGAGTTGAATCATGTCACTATCAAAAATAGGTACCCATTGCCACGTATTGATGACCTGTTTACCAGTTGCAAGGAGCCAAATTCTTTTCAAAGATTGATCTTCGTTCGGATATCACCAATTGAAGATTAGAACCGATGACATTCCAAAGACGGCTTTCAGAACTCGGTACGGGCATTATGAATTCCTAGTCATGTCCTTTGGATTGACTAATGCTCCTGCTGCCTTCATGGATATGATGAACCGAGTATTCAAGGAATATTTGGATCACTTTGTGGTCGTCTTTATTGATGACATCCTTATTTATTCCAAAAGCCTGAAGATCATGAGCACACTTGAGGCTGATACTCCAAAAGCTTCGTGAATACTTTATGCCAAGTTGAAGAAATGCGAGTTTTGGCTTGAGGAAGTAGCATTCCTTGGGCACGTGTATCAAGTCATGGAATATCTGTTGACCCAGCAAAGATTGAAGCTATTCAAAGCTGGGAGCAACCTAAATCAGTGACCGAAGTACGTAGCTTTCTCGGCTTAGCTGGTTATTATCGGAGATTCGTAGAAGGGTTTTCTCGAATCGCTACTCCACTAACTCAGCTGACTCGAAAAGATACAAAGTTCGGTTGGAGCGAGGAATGTGAGAAGAGTTTTCAAGAACTCAAGAGTAGACTCATTTCAGCACCTGTTCTGACAATACCATCTGGTTCGGAGGGATTTGTCATCTACAGTGATGCTTCGAGCAAAGGGTTAGGATGTGTTCTCCTCACGAAAACTCAAAGAATATGAGAGGAATTATCCTACTCATGATCTAGAGTTGGCAGTTGTTGTCTTCGCACTAAAGATTTGGAGGCATTACTTGTATGGGGAGAAAGTGGAGATCTTTACGATCATAAAAGCCTCAAA